>APFE031357436.1:0-17955 GCA_000404065.3 Pinus taeda
AACAGATGCACAAGGCAATCCAAGGTCAGTAGTGTACTGGACCTCAGTGTTTCATAGCAGAACCTACTCTCCATATACCTACTATGAATTCATAGACCTCTTCATCCACCTAGCCATGTCTTTATTCCTAAGCTCGTCTCCTCCAAGACTGACTAATGAGATGCAGAGAATCCTGCAGTTATCCAAGGTGTACAAAATAGGGGATTGGTACTTTTACCAAAACTACACCGTAATCAGAATATATGGGTGAAAGAAGGACATGGAAGAGCAACAGGTACAGCAGGGACAGGTTCAGCCACCCCAACAGGTACAACAGCAAAAGGAGCAACAGGTACAGGGGGAACAGACAGCAGAGGCCCCAATGGCCACACAGTAGCAGCCAACACAAATGGCACCCCCCAGGAAAGATTCAAGGATTGATTCTTCCGTCCTCCAAACCCCTCAAAGGGAGGACGTGAATAGAAAAAGAGATAGAGAAACTCCCTTTACTGCATCACCAACTCAAGGGGAGAAGAGGCAAAGAATAAATCCTTTCTCTGAAGAGGAAATGCCAATGGGGCAAACTTCAGGTACAGGCCTGCCCAGCATGGAGGCCTCAGCCAACTCCTTCCAACAAGAGCAAGACAGGGCGGTAGTAGGAGAAGTTAGCTCCTCAGGGCAAAGGAGGGAAGGTGAGAAAAGCATAAAGCAGCAATTTAAGGACATCAAAAGCAGAAATGAACCATTAAAGCTGCAACTTTATAATCACCTATTGAAGATGGCCCCTACGAACTAGCAAAGGCTCATGTTTGCATATGATGCACATGAAGGAAAAATGATCATGAGCCATTTTACACCAACAATGCAGCAACCATAGTCAGCTGCAGATTATATCAGGACCAACCTGGAGGTCCTATCCAAAGACATCCACCCAATGGATCAAATAGAGTTGCACAAACAAACGGGTGAGATGGTCTATGCCACATTGGCAGATAAAACCCTGGTGAACTATAGGCTGCAAAATAGCCCTAAATAACACCGCTGCACAGCTTGAGCTGGAAAGGGCTTCCTCTCAAGCTAAAGACAATAAGGATCAAAGCTCTGGAGGAAATCATAATAGAGCTGGGCATGATCCTAAAGATGTTAAGGCAGTGCAAGAAATTCTGAAGCTGAGGGATGCTGATATGGCAGCATTGAGAAAGATGTTAAAAATCCCAGCAACTCTTCATCCTCAAACTGAAGAGATTGCCCAGCTCAGGCAAGATAAGGATGCAGCTGCTATGCTGATGACATTATACAAAGAGCTCATCCACACCCAAGAGAAGTTGCAGGAATCAGAGGCTACCCTGCAAGAAGCATTACAGCAAAAGGAGGCAGGGAAAACCTCACAACCTCCTCCATAAACAATAAATCTTGAGGAAATCCCTCAAACCAATGCCCCTCCCAGCCAGCAGGTACAACAGGCAGCACCATCCACCTCAGCACCAACAACAGAGCAGGCTGAAAGCCTAGACATGCAAACGCTGAGGAATGAAATTCAAGTCTTGGAGTCTCAGATGTTAGAGCTAAATCAAGCCAAAGATACTCTGGCAAAAATCAATGAAAAATATGACAAGTCCAAGCAGAATGTGGCTGAAAGAGAGAGGGAGGTAAAGGCCCTCAAGAAAAGGATAACTAAGCTAAAAAAAGAGCTCACACTAGACAAGGTCACATCTGAGCTCAAAAGGGTCATGTGGGGCAATATTGGCCAGTCTATCATAGATCAGTGGGAGTATATTGAGGCCATCCATGAGCAAATAACGCTCATTGGAAAATCACATAGAGAGATACAACGGGAAAGGGCATCTCTAGGCAGTATGCCTGAGATTGCCACTAGAATGATAAATGTGCTAAACTATAGAACAAGCTCCCAGCTCATCAAAATGGGAGTTGGAAACAGGACAGAGACCATCTCACTGATAAAAAGGGTCCTGACATTGAGAAACCTGATTCAGACCCTGGAAAGAAGAACCCGGGATATGCAAGCAGACATCAACAAATTTCAGAACAGGTTTATGGCATTGCAAAACAGGGGTCTGCCTAGCCTGCTGGAGCCATCAGGAAAGTTGCTCTCACATGAGAAATATGCTAAGAGAGTGAACACTTTTGTAGCAAATCAAATCTCAGAGGCAGCTAGTTCATCAGCAGAAATAGGACCAGTAACAGGGAAGACCGTCTTCAACAGGGTAGAAAGTTTATTTTTTATTATGAATGAAATCACACATTTGTTTGATGAGCCTCCCCATTTCTACAAGTACACAGAGGTAGATGAGACCATGGGGTCAATTTTGAGGCATCAATTGCCTACACCGGATGTATGGGAAAATTTGATACAATTACTGTTAAATCAAAGTCAGTAGTTATGTTATTATTTTTTGAAAATATTCAAAAGTTTTCATACACAGGAAGATAAAGACACATCAATAGGTATGCAGAAAAGGGCTGAGCCAACTCAGCACAAGTATACGGCCACCACAGCAGCACTAGCAGTCACAGGTGACAGGGCCGAGAAGCTACAGGAGGACAGAGCTACACAGACACGTCATTCAGCTGTTATAACAAAGCGCTCAACCGACTCCGTGAGCTCTAAAGGTCAACTTGTTCTGACAGGAGTTAAGAGCCTTTAATGTTTCATTAAAGATTGTAATAACTTTCTATCTGCAATTTCTGTATGAGTTAAAGAAGATATTTTCCCTCTTAGATGACTCAATGCCTGAGATATTTTGTATGAGACTGCTATATATTCCCCCTTGCATTTGTTAGCAGGGGTTGGACATTGGATGAAAAAGATTGTTGATATCTGTTCTGCTCCTCTTTTGCTGTAATTCTCAGAGAAGTAATACAAAGGATGATGGAATTTACAAAGCTCTGTGTCTCTTGATGTTTTGCTGGTGTTTAGCTGAATGTTGCAGGATTCCTGCGTATCTCATGACTCAATAATTTTCTCTTGTAACTCTTTGTTATGTGTTTGTTATCTGTCATATATCTTTCATGTTTCCCATGTTTAAATAGTTAATAGCTAGGAAAAAGAATAGTTCCAGGACTTAATCACAGATTACCCTGAACTCAATCTAAGCTATTTTGAATGTATTTTCTTCAGTTATGGTAATGAAAGTGTAATTCTTAATTGCTACCTTTCACACTATATCATCACAGTGATCTATTGTTTCAGGAATTCAAGTTTGCTCCTGAGGGATACATTCCTTTCTCACATCCCAGCTTAGTGAAAAATTCTTAGCTGCTTTTCACTGGTTGTTTACACTCCACTATCAAAATTTAAAGTTTCTTTCATGAAATATCTAAATGGCCCTGTAACTCCAGCTTCACCAAACTCAGGATTTCAAGAAACCAACAGCCACAGACTCTATTGCCCAATGGACTAATTTTACCTACAGAACTACATTCCAAAGATATCAGAAAAACATCCTCCCAACCAAACATAAACCAAAGAAACCTTCACTTCATAACTAGCCTAAAATCTCCATAGAACAGAGACAAACCTTAAAGAGAGAGCCCTCTCTGATTACAGTTGGGCTAGAAGCTGTAGTCCAAAGATTAGTTAGTGGTTACCCCGGCCGTATTCCCTTGGGAGTCAAAGGGAACAACCTGGGTGTTAACACACACTCCGACGAGCCAGATGAAGGTGCGGGACTATAAACATATGTAGCAGATGCTCGTGCAAATGTAAGGAAACAATTCAGACATAGAGGTTTCAGAAGAACGAATCCAGCTGGTTCAACAACTCAGTGCACTACCGACATCAGCAAGTTTGAGGACCGTTGGAGGGAATCCATTCCAAGATCATTGCACTAACAGAGTGACTCGAGGGCGAGTCATGATGTTTGTGTTGGGGGAATGTTAGGCATGGAATCCCCCCACAACATGTTTTGGGGCTCAAAGCCCAAGTTTTGAGTGATATTATTGTAAATCTCTACGAATTGCGGGCACGAAATGTATGTTAGAATCATAGGGCTATCCACCCTAAGTTTGAATGTAATGTCAGCCTACCCATGGTCCTCAGACCATGGTATTGTTTAAATAGAGCAAGGCTCTAAGGTGTAAAAAGATCATAGAATAGAATCTAATGGATAAAATGAGATAGTGAAGCATAGAAGAAGAATCTAAGTGTGTCTTGGGTTGTAGTAGTAGGAAGAGGCTCTGCAGCTAAGTGCGCAGGGGCCTAGTAGAGTCCGCAGCTGAGTGCGCAGGGTAGAGTTGAGTCTGTAACCAGATAATAGATTAATAAAGAAAGGTTTTGTTACCAATTATGTGCATTTGTTCTGAGTTATTACATGTTTGATATCATCTGCAATTATGTTGTTTGTTTACTGCGCGCACTTGTATGAATTGTGAATATTGTTAAGGATAACTAAAAGCATACAATAAGCTAAGTTAATCAATTGAGATGGGATTACTAATAAGGACTTGGGTAACAACACTGTTTGGTCCCCGAGTAGGGTTGCACGAAGACAACACCTCAAGCTGCGAGAGATGGGTAAGTGTACGTAGAGTCGAACCGCGGACCAATTGAACCCATTAGACATCCCTAGGCTGTGAAAACCTAGTTCTAGAACCCTCCCATACTACTTTGGGTGAGACCTCAGTTCGCGCTCCATGGACTATTGCCGAAAGGGCTAGTAGTACTAGGATTTGTTTGGCTAAATCACCTCCAAACCTAGGTCAGGCCCCAACAAGCCAACACTTAGACTAAAAAATAAATGTAGATGTTAGGATTATATTCCAATAGGAAGAGAGGGTTTGTCTTGCAAACTCTAGAGTGAAGCCACCTATGCGAACGTAGGGATATCAGAAATCAAACGACATCAAAACCATCTCAGGGTGCGGAAGCTTGGTTCCAGCATCTCCCCATACTACTTTGGGTGAGACTTCGGTCTGCGCTGCACGGGGTAATGCCAAAAGGGCCAATAGTGTAGGGATTTGTTTGGATAATTAATGTCGAACCTGGGTTAGGCCCCCTCAAGCCAACATTGCACATTTGATGACTACCTCTCATGTGGGAAGTGTGGCTGAAAGATCTACAACAACAAGCCAAAGACATGTGTTTTTGATTTCTTGGAACATTGTTAAGTTTTGGATTGTAACTCTTCTACATGCATGTTTTATGCAATTTAGAATTTAGTAGCATTTATTTTGTAATTAGAGTAGGTATATGTTGTAGGGTAGAGTATATCTTAGAGGAGTAAAATTCAACTCATCCTTTCCACTTTGATTCATTTTGCTACAATATTGATCATTTAATGCATGTACATGATTAGTCTATAGGGATTTATATTGACTTTCAGGGGTTGGAACACTCATCGACATCCACTTAGGCCATTCCAAATTCCTCCTGGACACCTCATACCACTCTCAAAATTTTTCACCGAGATCACCCTTACAGGGCTAATGAAGGACACCATGGGCATGAACTTGTGTTCAAGATAGGCCTCTGAGGAGTACTAGCCTTGGAAAGAGGGCTCCAACACCCTTAATTCACCTTCATCCACCTTCCTCCACCTTCAATACACCATCCTTTCCCTAAGAAATCTCTCAAACCCACTCCTATAGCAAAACAAGGCCTCTTGTAGAAAAATAGGGCCTCCTGTAGCACTTCCTGTAGCAGTCTTGTAGCATTGCTTAAATCCAACCAGATTTGCTCTAAACCTTGAATATTTCATTTTTACATTAAATAATGGCACCTAGGATTTAATTTCATTATTAAGGAAGATTCCAAAACCACTCCAACCCCATATTTTCCTCACTGTAAACAAAAGACAAGAAGTAGAATTAGACTTAGTATTTTTGAATTCCATAATTGTGTTGAAGATTGAATTCCTCCTTTTCAAGCAAGTTACAATGAGATAAATGATTCATGGAAGTAGATTATTTATCTTATTAGTGTGCAAGTAGAGTAGCATGGTTTAATTATGCAACTAGACTAGTCTATTCCTTTCATGCAATTACAATTAGCCTTTACATTTAATGAATGCCATTTTCATTTATGTAGTTAGAATCATGTTAAATTCCCTTAAATCATGATATTATTTCACAATAAATTTTCTTTTTATTTAGTTTAGAGAGTTATATTTTAATACCTTGATCTGATATCATGATTGAGGGTGACACGAGGAGAACTTAACCTATTGTGCATATAGCATTGTCACCTTTAAGTTTACACGAACCCCTGGTTGATAATTTTTAGTTGAGAGCCTTAGAAGTTGGAACATCCTTGATGCAATAATAGGTCTTGTCAATGTGGTTTAACCTATGGATTCCTTGTTTGGTTATGTTTTTGTTTATCCCATGTGATCCCACGTTCATGTTGGGAATATGGCATGGGGGCGATTGGGCTGGAAAAAAGACTTGGTTCAGTCCCAATCTATGGTCAGGTGGTACATGAATTCCCTGACTTGGTTGGTATTATGCATATGTTATTATGTGTTATTATTAATGATGATCTATGAGCACAACTTTTGGTTTAATATGTGATTTTATGACTAGTTTTTCATGGTCTTGTTCTAGTTCAATGCTGGTTACATGCATGGTATTTCTTGTTATATGATGTGCTCTTGTTATGGTTCTATTCCAAGGTTTTCCATGTTATTAAATGTTTATATGGATGCATGTGCTAAACTTTGATGTTACAACTAAGTGTGAGAGGGCAACAAGCCTTCTTGATGATTCTCTGATGGAACTAATGAAACAATGAATTGATTATGCATTCATGACCCACATGTACTATGTTTAAAAAGTGTTTGTCCAAATGATTCACATGTGTTGGATAATTTTTGAGGAAGAATAAAGCCTAGAATAGCACATATAGACACATATACATTATTGATATAGTTTTGGAGAATTCTAGGTAGTAGGCCTATAGGCAAGCCCTAAACATCTAGAATAGATTCTTTGTCTACACTCTCTAAACTAAAAAAATTTAGTTGTAGCCACATGGAGGATGGGTTGTGCATGCAATTGGAGCCTTCTACCCACATGAACTGGCTTGCGTGTATGTAGTTGGGCTGTATAGCTAGGTTGAAAGCGGTTCCAGCTCAGGGAAATATCACATAAGGAAATTGTTTGACATCTAGGTGATTATGTGTCTCTGGGTGATGCAGTAAGGTTTTACAAGTGGAATCCATTTCCATAATTTAATCTTAGAGGCTGGGTCATGTATAGTAACTCCAAGGTCATGTTTACCCTCGTGATCTTGTAAAAGTGGGTAAATTTTGGGTGGGGCGTTGCATACCCTTACACTATTATTCTTATGTAGGCCTTAATTATATTTTGACCCCTTAGAATCCTATATATACCAAATAGGTATTTTCATTTGAATCATCCCATAAATTTTCATTTATATGATGTAAAGTACTTTCCCCCCTCAAAATAGCTTAGTATCTAGTCATTGATCTATCTTTTCTGATGTTTCTATGCTATTTTTGATCTAGATACATAACATTTGGTATTAGAGCTTTGGATCCTAGGGTTTTTCCACTTCAAATAAGTCATCATGTAATATTTCTATAAATTTTATTATGCAAATATTTAGATAGTGAAATTGATACTGCATAAATGAGAAATATTGATGAACATTTGATTACAATTTCAGACATTTATTCACTATATTTTCAGATATATAGTTCAAGGAAGTTAGGGTTTCTGCATGCTCCAGAATTTAGCCTCAAACAAGTGTTCCAGGGAAAACCATCATAACTTTATCTTCATGCATCACATTTGAATTTCATAAGAAGTGACTAAAAGTGCACAAATTTTAGTTTTTTGTATCATTTTTAGGATTGAAGATTCAAAAAGTGACATATGACATAGCATACCAATTTTATCTACTAAACCAGTCCATAATCAGGCCATCTTGGGAGAATTAGAATAAATTTACCTTGAAGAATCAATTCTTGGTCTAACTGATGGGGTTGGAAAGAAGAAACAAAGGGCTACCAATTTTTTTAATTTCAGACCTTTGAAGGCTGAAATAATAGAGATAAAACAATTTCAAGGTTAGCCTTATCAAAAAGCTCAAAATCAACCTCTAAAAGGTGTGTATTTTTGAATTTGCATTACTTTTGTTTGGAAAATCGATTTGATGTGATTCAAAGGGAATAATGAAGCATATATATCATTAATTGGTTGCAAAATTCCTCCCAAACAAAAAGATTCTACACCCATTAAGACCTCAAAAAACTATACCATGATGCGTGAAGAAGAGGAAGAAATTCCACATGATATATTGAAATTGTCAGAACAAGTGCAACAATTGTCACAATCACAAACAGAAACCAAAAATTAATTTGGGGAAATGAATGTAAAGATGGACATTTTAGAGGAAAAAATAAAAGTAGACATGGAAGGTTTGAAGGAAAGCTTTACAAAGTTGTTAGAAGAAAGGCTTCATAGTGGTGACAAGGTATGCCATGAAACCCATGATGAGAAAAAAAGGAATGTGAAACATGATTTTAGAGACTCTAAATATGGGATGAAGATCCACCATATTCCAAATATCAATGTGAGGAAGTTTTATGGAAAGGATATCGTAACATGGACACTACATATGGAACATCTCTTTTCTCTATACAATGTGCAACACACACAAAAGTTATGCATTGCATATTTATATTTAGAAACCAATGGATTTGTATGGTATCAATGGCTTTGTTCTTGTAAAGTACTTGTCACTTGGACATTTTTTATGGAGGAATTGATAACACAATATGAAAATACAAAGCGAAATACCTTCTTTAGCTAGATTATAAATCTCAAACGAAAGGGTTCAATTAGGGAGCACCTTGTCAACTTCTAAATATTAAATATCAAGGTAACTCATATTCTAGAGAAGCATCTGATTGATGTATTCATAGGGACTTTAAAGGATAAAATCCAACATGAGGTTCTCCTTTGGTAACCTAATTCATTGTAGAATGCATTCAAGGTGACAAGAAAATTTGAAAGAAAAAGTATGGAAACAAGGAGTTCTACCACTCATAACTATAAATATGGAAGTGTCGCTCTTAGCTTCTCATAACCTACAAAGTTGAAACCATAACAATTGGAGGAAAAAAGAGAAAAAGGGATTTGCTATAGTTGTGATAGAAAATGCACTAAAGGTCATAAGTGTGCTGAGAAAAAATTATTTTACATAGATTATGAATAAGAGGAAGAAAAGGAGCAAGAAACATCAAAATAAAAAGATATACCCTATGAACCAACCCGAGGCGCAGAAAAAGAAGAAATGAATACAACCATATCTTGTAATGTGTTGGCAAGAATTACCAATCCCAAAACTCTCAATATAAAAGGCTATATCAATAACAAAATGGCAATATGCTCATTGATTTAGGTAGTAATCATAATTTTATTCATTGTAAGATAGTAAAGGATTTGAATTTCTTTATATAACTAACACCAGAGTGTCAAGTGATGGTTGCAAATGGAGGAAATATAAATTTCTCAGGGAAGTTCTATAATATCAATCTAAATATTTGGGAATATGTATTGAATAGTCCAATTCTTTCCATCCAATGGGTGGTGTGGATGTCGTATTAGGAATCAAATGGTTACAATCTTTGGGGACAATATCTTTTAATTTTCAAGAAAATTTCTTTAATGTTTTCTCAGAAGGAAAGGAAACTTAATTAAGGGGTATCATAGGGAAACCTTAGAAGAAAATAAACTCTAATGGCATGAATTTTTTTTTGAAGAACTAACAATGAAGGGTAATTTCACAATTATGTTCACTGGATGTTCAAACATCTAAGTCATCCATTTCTCTAAATCTCCAAAGGGTACTTGACAATCATTCCAAGGTATTTAAGACTCCAAAAGGTATCCCACCTATTTGCAATCATGATCATGCTATTCACTTGATTTCCAAAAGTGTTCCTCTGAATATTAGAACTTACAAATATCCCTATGCCCATAAGAGTGAAATTGAACATATGGTTGTAGAAATGCTAGAAGCAGGTATAATTCAACTTAGCCAAAGTTCTTTCTCTTCTCTAGTAGTATTGGTGCATACGAAGAATTGATCATGACACATGTGTATGTATTATAGAGATCACAATAATCTCACTATTAAAGATAAGTTTCCCATTCCTATCATTGATGAATTGTTGGATGAACTACATGGAGCCATTTACATCACCAAGATGGATCTTCATTTAAGATATCATCAAATTAGAATGAAGGAAAAAGACATCCAAAAACAACATTTAGAACTCATGAAGGTCATTATGAATTTTTGGTCATACCTTTTGGCCTTACTAATGCACCTTCCACATTTCAAGGTTTCATGAATTCCACTTTCAAACCCTTTCATATAAATTTTTTGTTAGTATTTTTTGATGAGTTTACTTCCAATTTTTGAAGGCATTGTTCACTAGTTTTGGAACTGAATTAGCTTTCAATACACAATATCATCCTTAGACTGATGGGAAAACTAAAAGAGCAAACAAAATTTTAGAGGACAATTTGAGGATGTATGTCATGCATCACCTAAAGATATGGAAAGAGTTCTTGCCATTAGTTGAGATTGCATAAAAACAATGGGTACCAAGAGTCACTATAGATGATCCCTTTCAAGGCTTTGTATGGTGAAAAATGTAACACTCCCATTAGTTGTGATGATCCATTGAAAAGGTCGTTATTGGACACTATATGTTGAAGGAAATGGAGCAATAAGTGCTTAATATTAGGAATAAATTAAAGGAAACCTAGGATAGGAAAAATATTTATACAAACCAACAAAGAACGGATAAGGAATTCCAAGTGGGATATCATGTATATCTCCACATCAGAACAAGGAAGAGTTAACTGAGAGTGGGGTCTTGTGCTAAGTTGATACCCAGATTTTGTGGACCATTTCAAATTTTGGAAAGAGTGAGGCCAATGGCTTATTGATTGTCCCGACCACCCATAGTGAAAGTGCATTATTTTTTTCACATTTGTTTGCATAAGATGTATGTGGCACTAATCGTGTTTTGGTTTGATTTGTGATATAGGTGGAATCCAAAGGAAAATTCCAACTAGAACCATTGTGCATCATGGACTAGAGGAATACCACATTCTCAAATTGAGTAATAGAGTAGGTCAAGGTGCAATGGAAGCACTTTGGACGAGATGAAATTGTTATCGCCAAAATATGATGATCTAACCATTTCTAACTAGGTGGATCAAAATACACCATGTATGATTAATTTTACCATAGTAAAATGAATTTCACCATGGGAAATAATTTAGTAAACCATTTTTATTAAATTGTTCATGATTAAATTAAAAAACCCCATGAGATTAATTGAATAAATTATTATTTATTTAATTTTCTCTATGAATAATTATTAAATTATTATTTGATAATTCTTCCTTGTCACATTTGACTAAATTGCCTAGGAATAATTAAATAAATCACTATTTATTTATCATTCCTTAATTCTATTATTGGAATAATTGTTAAATCACTATTTAATAATTATTTCAACTTCACACTATTCTTAATCCTCGCGAAATAATTAATAAATCAATTAACTTGTTAATTATTTCTAAATAAAGACATTTGACCATTGTGAATATATGTTCCCTCTCTAAAAAATATAATAAATTATTCCTAACAGTTAGTTCTTGATTTGGTCAATATTATTTTATTATTTTCCATTTTCGAGATCATCCCAATACTTTGTTATAAATAAGAGGGTTTTCCAATAATTCTTCACCATGATCATTATTATCGTCACCACTATCGTCTTCCTTCATTTGAGCTCCCACTTGAGTTCTACACATTGTTTTGGGTTTTTCATGCATTGAGAGAAAGAACTGATTACTGAAGTGTTAAGGACATCAAAGGATTTGTCCCATCGAGGGGGTATTGTAGACCCTTTTTGTAGATATCCTTCACCACGTGTTATCAATAAATTTTATTATCCATTTAAAAAAGTCTTTCCATATTGGGTTAATACTTTGGATATATATTGTTGTTTTTTTTTGGATCATATATGTCTTTTTGTTGCAATTTTTTTTTGTTTTATTATTGTAGATCTGAAGCGTAAGTAGCCACAAATTGTTGTTAGGGTCACGTGTCACCAGTGACTTGAGTGAAGTATTTTTGGTACACCTTCCAAGAAATTTCATATTAACAAATGGCCCTGGGGATATAGATCATTTGTCATCAACAAATCGAAACTCCACTAGTGTAACAAATAAAGTTTCAATAAATTTCATGGTTTTCTACAACTAATTTTAGCATGTCAATTTCCATTTATATTTTTCTTTCCTCTTTTGTAAAATTTCCAGATTATGGTGGTTTTTAGGTTATTTTTGCAGGTCATAGATACCAGCCGAGCAGGAGACGACAAAATCTATGTGAGATATTTTGACTGAGAGTCCCAAGAGAAAAATGAACTTTCCAACCCCAAATTTGTGTTCTAGAGCACACATTTCAGCCAATTATCTACATTTTGCACTATTTCCAAGTGAGTACCCGTGTTTTGGATTTTTCCCAATAATTTTTCAGAATTTTTTCAGACTTACTGAGAGTGCTATTTGTAGACTGGGAAGGGTTTCTTATCTCTATTTCAGTATCCCCTAGACCTATATTCTCTTATTTTTTCTCTTTGAGGAAGGAAAAATCCCCCTATGGTTTAGAGTACACCTCCACCTTTTTAGGAGGATATTGGCTTGGTGAAGAGTCTAGGGTTTCATCATTTTTAGCCATTGATTTTTAAAATCTGATCCATTACTTTACAACACTTGTGGATAGGTTTATTTCCCCTTTAATCTCTTTATAGTTTGGATTTTTCCTTTCCCCCTCAATATCCCTTGAGCATCCTAAGTTTTAGATCTTCATACATATCCTGTAAAATTGTAGTCACCTTTGACTTTTGTTGTGTATCTACACCACTTACAATAGGTTACTGCCTTTAGATTTTAGTCCATTTGACATTAGGTCTTGTAGGAATTTTATATGTCTTTGAGTAACTTGTTTTCCTTCTCTTACTTAGTTGCTTGATAGCCTTTTTGGGTGGGGTTTTCTGTGCTTGATTGGTTGTTTATTTTTTGTCATTTTCAACATTATTTACAGTATTTCAACACTTTGTTTTTAGTAGCACATGGAATCATAAAACATGCTCAATTATTTCATCTACTTGACACATCATTTTCACAAACTCACACCCTAAGTGAACGTAAGCTTGGTTAACATTCCCAAGCCAAGACTTGAAACACTACACCTTAATAATTTAACATATTGTTGGGAGTGGGATCCCACAAGGGCAGTTTTGGGGCTAAAATCCCATGATTAAGTCAAATTTTGTAATATAACTATAAAGAATCCGCATTTTTTTGTCACGGAGCATGAAGGTGTTATGTGTCAAAAAGGGTATTCCGCCCTTAGTTTTGTAAGGTAAAGTAAGCTGTAAGTGATCTACCCATGGTCCGCGGACCATGAGATTGTATAAGAAGAGCTATCCTCTAAGTAGTTAGAGAGATAGATTGAGACACATGATGTAATAGAGTCATAGCTTTGTAGCAAGAAGTCTAAGTCTTGGGTGGTAGCGTAGGTAGAGGCTCTGCAGCTGAGTGAGCAAAGGCCTAGGGTAGAAGTCCGCAGCTAAGTGACCCAGCTGTGAGAGTAGGGTAGACAAAGTTTGTAAACTATTGGAAGATATTAATAAAGAGAGATATTCTACAATTTCTGTGTCTTTGATCTGTTGATGCATCTAAATGTTTTATGTATGAATTTCCTTTATTATGCTTATATGATGCACGAATGGTTGTAATTACATTGAATAATAGAACACATTTACAAATATCTGTTTACGTGGTATTAACTTTAAATATTTGATAAGACAAGCAAGTCACTTAGATTAATTGGGGAACTTGCATGACACGCTGCCATAGCAGTGTAAAAGTACCTTAGCAGTAGGTTAGGGCTCCGTGAAGGTCGATCATATCCTTTAACTGAGGTATTAAAGGACATAAAAGAGGGTTTGTCTTGCAAGCCCTAGAGCGAAGCAACCTACACGAAGTCAAGGATATAGGGAACTAAATGACATCATGACTATCTCAGGGTGCAAAAACTTGGTTCCAACATCCCCCCATACCGCTTCGGGTGAGACTTCAGTCCGTGCTCCATGGGTTGATGCCGAAGGGGCCAGTAGTGTAGGGATATGTTTAGCTAATTAATGCTAAACTTGGGTCAGGACCCCTCAAGCCAATAAATGGTTCCGTTGTCGAGACCAGAATCTACATAAGAGATGTGTGATGTTGTATCATTGGAATCCAACTAAGAAAGAGATTGGAGACTGGTTGGACAGGAAGATCCATGAATTCACGGCACAAGAGAACAAAAACCTACGACTGACAAAGGAGCAGTGGTTGGACAGATACCTATATATAGAGATCCATGACATCATTTAATTATCCTTCCCAATTGAGCTATATGAGTGGATCGTGAAGCTAGTAGATAGCCAAGGAAGGTGGAAACTTGACGGTCCTATTTTTTGGACCCCTGAGCTAATACAGAAATTAGAAGAATCTAAGTACAAGATCACCTGCTCTGTGGATCATTGGCTTGATTGTGTCATAGGAGGATTTGTGACTAAATTCGTAGTCGACACCTCAGTCAGCTACAACGAGGCAGAGTGATGTTTTTTCAAAGGACCGCAAGGTAAGTACGTGAAATCTTTGAATACTTGGATTAAAATGCTATTGTGCAAAAAACAGGTCATGCAGCTACCTTGATGTTCAGAACTACGCAAGCAGAAAAACTTATAGGAATGAAGGAAAAAAGGGTCTGGAGCATAGTCCATTGCTTTCACCTCCGCAAGGTGACAAGGAAGGGATAGCAAAGGTTTATCCACGAAGTTCTATTCAGTTAATAAGACAAGGACTCCCATGAATACCACCTCCGCCCACACCACCTCCAACTTCACCACCATCACCTCCAACTTCACCCGTACCACCTCCACCTCCACAATAATTTAGTATGGAAAACACAATAAAGTTTCCTTTGTTCAAAGGCTTGGGAAATGGGGATCCGAACCAATTTTGGTTCATTGTGAAAGTTGTATGGGAAGCTCAAGGTGTTACAGATGATCATATAAAGAAGTTGACATTAGTTAGTGCCCTGCAAGATCGTGCACTAACCTAGTATATCAAGTACTAGAATGATAACTTAAATTTTGGAGTGGCAGACATTTAGACAACATTGAATAGAGAGTTCAGTAGGCCTATATCTGAGGCGCATTCGATTGTGGGATTCAAGGAGATCTCAATGCAACTAGGCGAGACACCTTGGGAGATAGATAAGAGGTTGAAGTGTACAATCCGCGAAGCCAACATGAATTTGACAGATGGACAACATCGCGAGTGGTTTGTGGCTTCTCTACTGCCACACTTAAGGTCCGCACTATTGTAGCAGAATATAAAAACTCAGGCGGAGGCCTTGGAGAGTGCAATGAGACTACATGAAAATTTGATGCAAGATCTAAACCTAGGGGTTCAGTAGATCCATGCGCAGCTGACGAATCTATGCCTTGAGATGCAAATTCTAAAGCAGGACATAACGGTTCGACCCGAGGTGCACGAGGAGGTATGGTTCCTGAAATGCAAGAGTCAGGGTCACGACAAAGACCATTGCCCAGTCTTTGCGAACTATATTGCAGGAGGGGGACCAATGCCTTTAAGGCCAGAAGCATAAGTAGGACCTAGTGCGGGGCCTTCATTGTGGTGTGCTATTTGTCAGGTAGTAAGAAAACATGCCATGGATAATTGTCATATGCTGCAAAAGTATGTACAGACACCGCAATAGCTATTTTGCAACTTTTGTAGTTCGGTAGGGCATGATGAGCGTAATTGCAGGAGTTATGAATTGATGATGGATAGAAATATCGCCTATAGGGTACATGTCGAAACGCGCCCCCCTAACTAGAGCGTATGGATGGCGCGGACAAGATTTCAGGGGTGTGGATGAGGTTGAGGCAGAGGAGGCCCTGGCAGAGGTTGAGGATAGTTGATTTGCGACAATTGCGGAAGACCGGGACACTATGCTTGCGATTGCACTAATCCAACACGTTTGTCATGCAAGTATTGCATGTTTTTTTATCATGAAATGGAATACTGTCGTATGCTAATAGCTAGGATAAGTGACAAAGGGGCGCTACCACCTCCGTTGACTCAGAACTTGCAGATGATGAGGTCTGAACCGTGCGAAGAAGATCCAAATGTAAATATAATGCTTAGAAGTGGAATCGCAAAGGGAGATGACAAAGGGAAACAACCAAAAGACAGTGCGTGGGTCCGCAAAGCTCCAGCGAAGGAAGCTAAATTCAATTTGGAGCGCACCGATGAAACTTTCATGGAAGCTAAGAAGAGCTTCGTTGAGGCCTCCACCTTAGGAAGCGAGGATAAGCCTGATAAGGAGATGGACCCCTCTATGCTCACAACTTTCTTGGAGACCTATATGAAGTTACTGCACAATCGTAAGGCTATGAAAGGATTGCAATCATCAATAGATGCATTGGAACTATGCTAGGTGAGTCACATGCAGTACGAAAGATTGGCAAGCATAAAACAAGGACAGGGTGAGAGATGACACTGATCGTGCAGATAGGAGAGTAGCAGATGAATCAGGTTATTTTGGACTTGGGGTTAGACGTGAATGTCTTGCCAAAGCAGACTTGGGAATGAATGGGGAGACCCATGCTACAATGGTCTCTGATTCAGCTTAGGGTGGCGAATCAGCAGAAGATCATCCCCTGGGGCCGCTGCAGGGGGTGACTGTGGGTATTGACGCTGGCTGACTTTGCAGTAATAGAGATAGTGTATGACAACAATCCCTATCCTACGCTCTTGGGAATTGATTGGGATACTAGTGTGAATGGGGTAATCAACCAAAAGAAGCAAAAAATGATATTTGAGAAGAAATCATTGCGCGTAATAATACCCCTAGATTCGGTTGAAGGATCATGCTATACTGAACCAATCCGTGATTATGAAAGTGATGATAATCTGGATTGTATTTATAAGATAACAACACGAGACCAAGACTGGGTGAATCCCACCAAGGATGGATGGATTACCTGGGATTGTGAGAGTACCTACAATTTGGACTCTAATGAAGAGATAGAATGCTCGCAGAATCGGTTACATGAAGTAACTACGTCCAATTGCAATATGATGACCCAGTCGCTGCGCTGTGTGTCCTCAGAGGTAAGAAATTTTCCTACTTATGATGGCTAGAATGAGGTAGATATATTTTTGGATGCATTTGAAAGGGAGGTACCAGAAAAGCAGTGCTTCTAGGCATTGGACTGGGCATTGCGCGCTACGCCCGCGATATGGTGGGGTACACATAATGGAAGCTTTGATGATTGGCGCAAATGTAGGAAGATGATGACACCATGATTTGGGAAGCCTAAGATATGAATGACATACAAGTGTGATGGGCAGGATGATCCGCACGCGCATTTGGCTAAATGGACCCAAGTTTATGGAGAAAATCTCCAACCTGAGTGGATGCACTTGTTCTGTCATACCTTGGAGGTTGTCCCAATGAATTGGTATGTAGAAACAGAGCTCCACCATGGTACAAGTGAATGGGATGTTCTGCGCGAGGGCTTTGTGATGACATTTAGTTTTGAAGACAGGTTTGATTGCATTGATGAGGCACTACAAGAAGTGAAAGAAGTTATCTTTAGGATACCACAGGATCCTTTGGACCTAGTTCAACCTGAGTGGGCTACTCAACTAAGTCACACGCTGGAATTCTATAACGTGACTGTTGAGGAAGAAGATGAGGATCCGTAAAATATTGACATTCCAAAAATAGAAGGTCACCACGAGGTCGAAGGACCATAGATTGAGAACCCTGATATAACCGTGCCGTTGAAAATGAAACAAGTGAACATTGGTATAGAGGTAGAACCTAAATTCATGAAG
>APFE031357442.1:0-10465 GCA_000404065.3 Pinus taeda
AATCATTCGTGCAAATAGATTTGTCTATTGTTGGAATGGCAAATTCCAACATAGATTTACACTGGTGACACTAGTTTGCCAAGCTAAATGTCACAACAATCTAATTCTTTTAACCAGATTTACATAAATGCATTTACATGTTAAGTTGATCAATCCTCAACATGAAGCAGAATAACTTACGAAGACAATTTATTTCATCAAAGGAAATATGTTGAAACTTTTAGTTTCATCTTTACCCAATATAGAAACATAATCACATCAAGGCACAAACCTCCATACACAGACTCCATCGGTCCACACCATTGGAAATCCAATCCTCTTTCGCTTGCAACTCGACAAAAAATTCACAAGAAATTATGGATTTGTTTTTAATATGCCCAAGCATAAACTATTTAATTCAATCACTTTATACTTAGCTGGAACTCTTGCAGAAACTTGCTTTGAACCAACCCATCGCCCTGCATGACTTGTAGCTACACCACAAAAAACGATGCATGTCATGGTTCCCAAAAAAAAAATACTGGAGATCCGCAATCGAAATACTGCTTCCCATCACAGCCTGCAATCGCCACATGCAACATGTTTCCATGTTTCTTCTCTTACCTAGGCCATTGTAAATCAACATGACTCATTCTGTGTAGCCTTTTCCCTCGTGATACAGGTTGCAACGGGATGATTTGACATCGTATGCTGCAATTTCATGACCATAATAATCTGCTAAAATTGCCAACTCATGTCACCACCACATTTCTCAGAATCCAGTATCCATGCACAATACTCTTCATTTGGCTTTCTTTAAGATACTTGCTAGCAGCAGCCCCCATGGCAGCTTCTCAAGCATGAAATCAAGGTCTGTACTGATCCAGTAATACACTCGAATCAAATCTCATTAATATCCCATGATGATGATAATATACACATTGTATATACACTTCTAATACATTGCTGTTAACGATCTGGAAAATCAAAAGAAAGAGAAGCGCCAAAAAAACAGATCCTGCTAAAGAAAAATATGTATATGAAAATCTGAAATTCAGACCAAGAGACGTCTCAGATCGTTATCTGACCTAGACATTCTTAGGCTACAGACTAAAAAAACAAATTCAATTCACTGGGATTAACGAACAAAGCTCGCGCTTGCGCCGCCGACTCAGTCTTTCTTCTTGCCGTCGGCCTGGGTTTTCTCGGTGCCAGTGGGCACGTCAAGATCTTTGGTATTTTGTGCTCCTCAGACTTGGGCGTCTTGCAGCCTTCATCGTCGGCGTTTAAATTATTTGCATCAACGCTGACATTGGCATTCTCGGCCGCCAAAATCTGTTCGACAATCTGGACATCGACATGCTCAGCGGGTAAAATCACCTCGGTCACAGCCGGTGCATCAGCGTTCTTAAATTCCAATAGCCTCTGTTTCCGACAAGGCCGCCCAGGCCAAGCCATGACGATTCCTGCACAAATTTCTGACTTCATGAGCAGATCCACGACCTAGAACTGCTTTCTGATGGACAAACAAAAAAAATTTAATGAAGCTATACACACTCACTAATTTATTTCTGTATGCCCATGAAGGGCCAGAGGCCCTTACAGGCTCTGAAGCTCTGATACTAAGATAAAACTAGCACAACCAATATATTCTATATTATTATTGAATGAGGAAATTACACACATATTTATACAATCAATAGTCTCAAGATAAGAATTCTATCTTGGACGTACACTAGTGTGGTTGAGAGATTCTCTCAACCACACACTAAACTAGGAGAAACTAAATTCCTATTATGTAGGAACAAACTCCTCAAATGGAGAATTACGACCATAGACAAGTAGGAATTAATTATTTCTAACTAAATAAGATTATGAATGGCAAAACTATGATCAAAATTATGCTTAACCATGTTCGGTACACGGTGGGGCAGGTACTAACCAGAGTAAATTAATGTTAAAGGCCACCATTTCAATTACTATAGTCTTTTTCATGCTTTGTTTAAGGGATGGACTAATAATATATAAAATTAATATTTATCTTAATCTTATTCAAAATGGGAGAGGGGTGGCCATTAAGATTGGAATAAGATGATTAAGATTAGAATAAGATGATGAAGGCATAAATATATTAGAAGGATGGAAATATTTCATATAGGTTAAATATATTTGATAAATAATTTTATGTATGATTCAGATAGAAAAATGGGGAGAGGAGGCGGCCATTAAGATTAGAATAAAATGTTGCAGGCATAAATATATTAGAAGGATGGAAATATTTAATATAGGTTAAATATATTGGACAAATAATTTTATGTATGATTCATATAGAAAAATGGGGAGAGGAGGTGGCCATTAAGATTACAATAAAATGATGAAGGCATAAATATATCAGAAGGATGGAAATATTTAATATAGGTTAAATATATTAGACAAATAATTTTATGTATGATTCAAATAGAATGATGATGAGTATGTGTATTGTGATAGAATGATGATGAGTATGTGTATTGTGATAGGAGGAGGGGTTATTATTTTCAAAGTCAATTTCTTATTCATACATGTAAAGTTTGTGATAGAGGACTATCGTTTAGATAACTTTGAATATGTTGGAGCCACTCCATATTTGGTATATCCATATGGATTACACTGTTATTCATAAGTATTTTATTTTTTTGGTTAATCATTTTGTTTACAAGTATCTTTGTTTATTATTTTGAAAAATGGTCACCTTAATAGCAAATTGAAAAGTCTAAAAACAATATGTAACGAAAAATGTATGGATTAACTATATACTTCCATTTATCTAACTATGACATTTAGAATTTCCTTTGGTCCACTTCTTAATCAAACCTCTTCCTTTTTGTCTTTGGTAGCCTCTATCCCTAGAAACCTTCGACTCTTGAGAACATATTTTTCTAAATTGGGTTGATTTAATCATGTGTAGTTGTTATCGAGTTTGGCTCCTTTAGTGAGTTCTTGTAATTTCCTTCTATAATCTAGAGGTTAAGCCACTTCCTAGTTCTTTGGGGCACCCCTACAACTCCCTTGAAGGCTTACCCATTAGATTTCACCTTGACGAGGCTACCATACATACTCACCTTCTTTTAAATCACAAATTTTGTAACCCCTAGTCCTTACACATTGTTGTTGGTCATCTTCGTTTTTGATCAAGAGTCAATTATCCTTAATGAGGATAATAAGTAGAGGGTCCAACCATAATTCTACCAAACGGGGTGCAATAAAAATAGTCCATCCTCTATCAAACATTCCACTCTCCCAGAAACACCAAAAGACTTAACTAATGCCCAAATACACACCATGAGAGTGGCCATAAGCTTAACTATAACGACATTATGGAAACTAGAGCTGAGGTGGTCAACATAGAGTAGACCATTAAGAGGAAAAGATAAAATCTCTCCAAGAATGAGTTAGTGGTTGAATTCAAAAAATGGGTTCTAAAGTTAGGCTACTCCAAAACTAGAGATACAAAGATCTTCAAACTTATTTGTCTCTATTTGGTAAAGAAATCCTTCATATCATGGGTGGTGGACGAGAAATATAATCAATAATAAGTCATTATGGAAAATTTGAACATTGTGGACCAAAATTTTGATGACCTATACAGATAATCCTTTCACATGAAAAATATAATCAATAACAAGCCATTATGGAATAGGTGATAGGTGAACATTATAGATCAAAATTTTAGTGACCTATACAAAGAATCCTTTCACATTGAAGCCATTATTAATAACTATGCAAACACTCAAAACAACTACAATAGACACATACTAAAATAAATCTCACTCTATTAGATATTAGATGACCAAAAAAATATATACTAATAAAAAAATTAAAACATAATACAAGGTTCAACCTTATTATTGTTCTTGCTTATATTACATAGTGTGATAACAAGTCTTCTAAACATTTATCATATTTTTTTTTTTTCCTTTCCTATCAACTAGTGAATCATAAATTTATAGTGTGATAGCCAGTTTTCTAAACATTTATCATACTTTTTCCGTTTCATATCAATAAGATAGTGAATAATAAGTTAACGCGACCATATCTATACTCTATTCTATCAAATCCTAACATATAAAACAAACATTATTAATTTTAATCATTTTAATAAGAATACGAAACCATTTCAATACGTTTTTAATCATAATTAAATTTATATATATATATATTATATATATTATAACTTTTATTATTTATTTTATTATATAATTTTTATTTTTTATCTATTTAATATTGATAGTCATAATATTTACGATATTTATGTTGATTTACTAATTTTATGAAAAATTATAATTTAAATATTTACGATTTGGCCACACTTTCATGTAAAAACTAGCATTATCATTATTCATTTACACACTAGAAAATTTTCTCCATGAGGCTTTTTTAGCAACTGAAACAAAGGTTTCAACTTTTTAACAATTAAGATTTTAATATAAGATTTTTGACCGATATTTAGAATAAACGAAACGTTTTATCTTTTTAGTGGTTTTATTATTTCTTCTATTATACTTTTATTGTCACTTAATATAGAATTTTCGATTAATTGTTAAAGGGTTTTTCTTTCGATTTAAAATGGATAAAGATGGGTTGATTTTTATTTTTATTTTTTTTATTTTTTTAGTGGTTTTATTATTTTTTACTATATAATTTTATTATCATTAATAAGGTTTTATTATTCATTAAATATAGAAGTTTCGACTAATTGGCTAAAGTTTTTTATCAATTTAAAAATGATAAAATTTGTTGATTTTTATTTTATTTTTTTAATTTACTATTTAGATTGATTCTCAATGGAAATATGTTCAGTATATACGTATAAACATTAACGTTGGTAGTATTGTTATATTATTTGTCAAGTTGTATGGTTTTTAATAAATTAAAAGGATTAGATTTTGGGCTACATGCTCTACCCAATTTTCTAGGGATTTGAGTTATTGTTAATTTAATAATTTATTTCTATTAGATGAGAAATTTATATTAAAATATCTTATATTTAAATAAATGATGCATTTTCAATAAGATGTGTTTCTGTTTTCTTTCAAATTAAATTAAATTCGTACTACATGGCTCCAAGCTCACCAATTTCCTAGGGATTTGAGATTATTCGAACTTCGATACATTCATATTCTAATAAAATGGGGAAATTAATATATAAGCAAATTTTATTTACCAAAATGGTTAATTTTACAACAAGATATATTATTTTTTTTTTATGTCAAGTTAAAGTTCATCCATATCATTTTTATACATGGTTAATGAGGTAAATGTGTACATTGGTAAGACATTCTTTGTATTGCAATAATTTTTTTGTTACAATAGTTTTTTTGTTATATTTATTAAGCCTTCTGCTATATCAACCAAATTAATATTTTTAATGTCATTTTACTAATAATCTATCTTAAACTAAAGAGAAATAAAACTCATTTTTAACTACTCAAAAAAAATCTACATGTAGTACTTTGATTTTTTTCAAATCTTTACTTTAGATTTAATTTGTTCTAAAGAGTAAAATGGCCTCATAAATAAAGGGAATAAATGAAAGCCGACAAGACCACTATAATCATGTAAGCTATATATAGAGAAAACACCTTCTAGATACATGACAAAATGTATTTTATTAGTTCTTAAAAAGAAACAGATTTTATTTTTAATTATAAAAAGGATATTATATAAATAATTCTAGTTATTCCAGATTAATTTGGATCTATTAAGGAAAAAGATAAAAAATTTCAAAATGTAATAATTTTAATTAGAAAATTTTACTAGTTCTCTAATAATAATACTACAGATCATATAAGTTCACAATCGTATACATATAAAAAGTTTCTTATCTTTTATTTCACTTAAATTTTGATTTTAATTCTAAGAATATTTATCTAAAAATATTATAATCTTTTCCATTTATATTTATAAAAAATTATAATTAATTTATTTATTTATATTTTGATTGTAATAATCAGTGTGGTTTTGGACATGTGGATATAGACAACATATATTTGCAAAATTCGTAACAAATCTAAATTTAACACAGTTATAACATTCATAGTCAGGTTCAATAACTGCATGGTTAAAATGTGTTATATTTTTAAATATTAAAATATTAGTTTTTTATGTGCTTGATTAGTAAATTTTAATATATTTATAGATCATTATTTCAATTTATTTAAAATAGATTTTATTTATAGTTACTATTAATATGTTATATGTATAATATGAATGTTTTTTCTAAAAAATTGTTGGCAATTTTATTAATAAAAACAAAATTACTATATAACAAATTGATTTTTCTTATTTTTTTTGTTTCGAAGATAATTTTGTTATGTTTGTTATTCCTAATTTTATTATTATTAATTGAGTCAACATTTAAATTTTGCACAACATTATTTGCTAACTTTTTGTTATTAAACTAGCATTTAAACTTTTGTAAAATATTACTACATACTGAATATAGTTGTAGAGCATCTCAATAATAAATATTATAAAATGATTATTATATTTTGTTTAACAGAAATATTATAATTATTTAATATAATACTATTTAATAATGATGAACAAATGTTTTAAATTTGGGATTTTACGGCTTCCGATTTTTTTAGATTGAACTTAAAAATAAAAATAAAGAATACAAAATTAAAAGAAATAATGCAATTAAAAGATGGAACTCTATGATAAATGAAGGGTGGAGGAAATTTAATATTCCGCTATACTAGAGGTGTCTCTACTGATATAAAAAAAAATCAAAGAAGACATGCCTCATCTATAGCGGTTATGAGTCTCTGACTATTGTGGTCTACAATGAGATGAGTTACATAGCTCTTTTAGTTTGGCATTGGGAACATGTATTTTTTATTTTAATTGTTTTTCTTTCTCGACATTGTTATTTTATTTGATGTTGAGTGGGAATAAAGATGGTTATGAGTCTCTGACCATTGTGGCCTACAATGAGATGAGTTACATAGCTCTTTTAGTTTGGCATTGGGAACATGTATTTTTTATTTTAATTGTTTTTTTGACATTGTTATTTTATTTGGTGTTGAGTGGGAATAAAGTTATTTATTAAATGAGAATTATTATTTTAAAGTAAGAATTTTGGCGAAAAAAACTTCAAGAAATATAGAAAAACAGGTAGAAAATGAAAAGTGTTGATGCTAGAATAATATTTTATTTTATTTGTGGGGTAAATTTTTAACATTTTTTAAAAATGGTGGTAAAAATCATTTTCTTTGTGCAAACGACACCTTGAAAATGAAAAGTGTTACGTTGGAATAACATATTTTTTTTCGGGAAAAATTTTCAAATTTTTTTAATAAAGATAGAATATCAAACTCCAAAAAAATTTAATGTTCTAACAATTTAAAAGCATGAAATTAAAAATAAAATATCACTTCTTTGAAAAGCCTTAAAATTCCAACGATATTTAAGCATGATATTAAATTTAATATATTGTCTTTGAAACATCTATAATTCAAACAATTTTCAATCATGGTGCTAAATAAAAAACACTTATAATTGTTTCCAGCCTTATCATTAAAGATAAAATATCATGATTTGAAAAACATTAAAATTTTGTCAATTTTTTGACTATAGAATTAAAACCAAAAATTATGACAACAAAAAAAAATTTAAGTTTTCAAATTATTTTAAGCATGACATTATGGAGAAATTTTTTGAAAAAAACCTTTTAAAAATGAACACTTAAATGAAAGAGTTATTATACCAAGAGTAATTTATTTTTTAAATGCTAAATCTATAGTGATTTTAAAATCTTAGCCTAAGACAACTTGATACATTGCAACAAAAATTTAAAAATCAACCATCAAAATGATACGAAGTATAGTTGAACTCGACTCGTTCTAATAAAAACTTAGAAACCAACCATGAAATTGACACATTGTGGGGAAGACTCGATTCATTATAATAAATTTACATCTATAAATTCACATAATTGGGACGGGATCCTAGTAAGCATAAGATACGAATCCCGTAAAATAATAATATAATATAATAATAATAATAATTAAATACAAAAGGAAACAAAATTCAAAATGCAAAAAAACACAAAGTTTTTGCAAATAATAAAGTATAAAAAAAAAACAACAGAACAAAAACTAAAAAATAAATAAATAAATATAATTTAAATTGTAAAAAATAAAAATTTAAACAAAATAAAAAAAAAATACTACAAACATAAAAAAAGGAAATATTTAAAAAAACAAATAATAAAAAATAAAGATAAATAAAAAATGAAAAAAACATAAAATTTAATTTAAAAATAATAAATAAAATAATATAAATAAAGTCCGCTGGGGTAGATCAATTGGATGGTCATCGAAATGAAGTCTCACGAACGGAAGTCTTGGAGTTCAAATCTTTGTGCTATCACCCATCGAGGAGAGAAGTATGGACAATGATGAAATTGGTAGTCCTACCAGATATAAGAAAAAAATATTAAAAAATAAAAATATATTAAAAAAATTGGCCCCGGGTAGGACTAGGATGATTCCCAGAATTAACCTGGCTATCCAGGACTATCAGCTGGTGGCCTTGGGAAGCCAGGTCAATTCCAGGAATCAACCTAGGCCACTCAGGGTTGAGTTATTAGTTCCTGAAAGCCTTGGTTGGACAAGTGCTCTCGAAGCCCTATAACAACTTGGCTTGAGTTACTAGTCCTAATATCCTTGGCTGGACAAATGCTATGGATGTCGTGTAACAACTTGGGTTGAGTTACTAGTCCTGGAAGCCTTGGTTGGACAAATGCTCTAGAAGCCCAAAAACAGTTGTGGGTTGAGTTACTAGTCACAAAGCCTTGGTTGGACCAACGCTTTGGAGTCTAGAAGCAGTCATGGGTTGAGTTACTAGTGTTGGGATCTATGTTGGAACAAATGCTCTGAAGCCCTAGAAGGCTGGGATAGGGACCGATCTAATGATGGTTTTGGTGATGTCTGACTGTGAGGTTGAATCACTATTTGATGGGTTGAGGTGGATGGCCTCTGGAAGCCCTGAATGATTTTTGATTAACGTGTTCTATGATATCCTACATTCATGCTTGAAATATGGCATGGGGGTGAATGGTTGAAGAGAGATTTGGCTAAGCCATTCTACGGTTGGGTGGAATCTATAAGTCCCATCCCGAGTTTGGATTTTGGATCATTAATGAAACATTATTTATCCTTGTATCTCTATGAGCATTATGATGGATTATATGTGGTTGTATGGCTGTAATTTCATTGCATTTATGTCCCTATTATGCTTGTTATTTACATGTATATGACAACAGCTATGAATGGCTCTCATCGTGCTCTTACTTGTTATTGAATGATCAATGTATCTATGACCTAATGGATGAAATGGATGCTAATGTGATAAGGAGACAATGCTTCATAGTGAATCTCAGATAAGTATGAAATCCCTATGCTCATATCTGTTATTTACATATGTAGGTTGCATATTTACTAAGTGTTTGACAAAATGCTTATCATGGCTAGTAGGGGTCCAGTTAAGGTCTTGAACAATATTTGCTTAGTACTGTCATTTCCATGTTATTTTCTTGATTTGAAGAGATGGTACAATAATGGGTAGTGACCAGGGCTCTCATCCTAAAAAAGTGGCTCAAATATTGAAGTCACTCGCATAGCACAGACAAATTGGGTCTCTGGTTGCTGACAACAATGCCTATGGGAGCGAATTTTGGGTTTCATTCACATGCATGCCTTGTCATGGGAGCAAATTTGGGTTTAATTCATTTAAATGTTATGTTAACATAGGGATTGGGCACCTAGAGTGGTGGATTAGCTCCTTGGGGTCCTGAAGCACTTGAGGGAGGTCTGTGTGTTGTGTTTCCACTGATTCCATTTCCTTAATGTTACATAGGAGTTTGAATCATATCATAGTAGCATATCATCGCATGTTTACCCCGACTGGCTAGTTGCTTGGGTAGATGTGGGAGGAGGATGTTACAGAGTGGTATTAGAGCATGGTTGTGCTCTCCTTGGGTTGTGCGTTGATTATGCTTTCATGTTGGTTGCATATGTGCTCCTTATGCATGTAGTCCATCTGCTTATTTCATTTGCATGGTGTTGATCATGGTTGTAATGATGTCACAATATGAAGGTTGAAGGTGTTGTCATGGAGAATATCTTCCTGTGTGTATGGTTGATTTTGCAGTTTTCATGCATGTATGGTCCTGGTTATAGTTATGCATGAGTAGTAGGTCAAACATGCCTTGTGAAATCATGGTATGCAATTTAGGTCATCATGAGGATATTGGTTGTTGTGATGCTAATGTCTTGGATGAGATATGGTAGATCTAGTAGTAATAAGTTCACACATTTTTCCATATTTATAGGTATTTTACCTGTTAACTTTTTCATACTAAGATTTATATATCTTAGTTGTCGGAGATTAGCCATTGAATCGAGAATTTTTCCAGAGAGATTATTTTCATTTACAGCAA
>APFE031357449.1:0-18202 GCA_000404065.3 Pinus taeda
TAGGTTAGCTATATCAATGCGGAGCACCACTTCTTTAAGGGGCCACAGGGTAAGTATTTAAAGTCTTTAATTACTTGGATTAAGATGCTTTTGTTTGAAAAGTCGGTTATGCATCTACATGGATGTTTGGGGCCCCTAGGAGTGTAAAGACCTTCCGAAATAGAGGGAAAGAAGGCCTTGAATATAGTCCGCTAATTGAACCTCCCTTGAGTGATGATGAGGAAGCAACACAGACTTCTCCGTAGAGTGTTGTTCAATTGATAAAGCAAGGTTCCCATGAATAACCCATCCACCCACACCACTTCCAGCTTCACCTTTGCCACCTAAACCTTTTCCTACACCATCGCCACCTAAGCCACCGTTCAGTATGGTGAACTTAGAAAAGCTACCTGTGTTGAAAGGCTTTGAAAATGAGGATCTTGACCAACTTTGGTTTGTCACAAAGGCTATATGGGAAGCTAAGGGTATCATAGATGATAAAATGAAGAAAGCAACACTGGTTAGTGTTTTGCAGGATCACACAGTAACATGGTACATTAAGTACTGCACTGATAACCTAATATCTGTGTTCGTAGCTATCCAAACCGCACTAAATAAATAATTCATTAGACCTAAGTTTGAAGTGAAATCAATTCTAGGATTCAAAGAGATCATGATGAAGCCTCACGAGACACCCTTGGATATGGATCAGAGATTGAAGTGTATAATCCACGAAGCTAACATGAATCTGACACATGGGAAACACCGCGAATGGTTTTTGGCCTCACTCCTACCTCATCTCAGGGTTGTGATATCACAAAAAAAGATTGGGACCCGGGCGGAAGCCCTAGAAATTGCGATGAGATTACACGAGACACTGATACAAGATGTTAATCTGGGGGTTTAATAGATTCATGCACAGTTGCAGAACCTTTACCTAGAGATGCAGACTCTGAAGAAAGATAAAACAAATAGGCTAGAGGTGTGCGAAGAAGTTTGGTGCTTGAAGTGAAAAAGTCAAGTGCATGACATAGATCACTATCGAGTCTTCGAAAATTATGTTGCATGAGGGGGACCAATTCCTCTAAGGCTCGAAGCTCCAACATGACCATGTACAGGGCTTGCTCTATGGTGTACTCACTGTCACGTAGTTGGAAAATATGTGATAGACAATTACCATTTGCTGTAGAAATTTGTGTACACACCATAATAGCTCTTCTGCAACTTCTGCCAATCAATGGGTCATGGTGAGTGCAATTGTTGTAGTTACAAGTTAATGGTGGATAGAACGTCTGCATATAAGGTGCATGCACAAACCCAGTCTCCGAACCAAGGTACTGGAGAAGCATGAAGTGAATATCAGGGGCACAGAGGAGGCTGAGGTGGAGGAGGACCTTGTAGAGGTCAGGGACAAGTCATTTGTTACAACTATGAAGGGTCGGGACACTACACGCAAGACTTCCCAAATCCTACATGTATGTCATGCCGATATTTTATTCAGTTTGACCACACAACTAAATATTGCCTGGTATTGCTAGCTAAGATACGTGAAAATGGGGCGCGATGGGGCGCGGCGTTTGTAGCCGGCTCAGAACCTCTAGAGGATCAGGGATGAGACTTACAAAGAGTATCCCAAGGTAAATATTGTGCTGTGAAGTGGGATGAGGAATGGCAAATATAAGGAGAAGTAGCCTAAAGAAAGTGAATGGGTCTACAAAGCTATAGAAAGGGAGATTGAATTTGATTTGAAGTGTGCACTGAAAACAAATTTTATGGAAGCAAAGAAAAGCTTCATTGAGGCCTCTATCTCAAGAATATAGGACAAGCTAGCTGAAGAGATGGACCCTTCAATTCTTACTACTTTCTTGGAAACCTATATGAAGCTGTTGTGTGATAGCAAAGTTGTGAAAGGAATACAGGAACTCTTAAAGAAGTGTTTTGGGAAAGAAAACACTCGTGATGGACAGTGCGTAGTCAAGAAGATTGGTAGGCATAAGGCATGAATGTGGCACGAAATGAGGCTCAGTCCACAGATAGGAGAATATGAGATGGATCAAGTAATTTTGGATCTGGGGTCGGATGTGAGTGTCTTACTTAAACAAACCTCGAAGAGGATGGGGAGACCTACACTGCAATGTTCTCCGATGTATTTAAGAATGGAAAATCAACAGAAAATAATCCCCATAAGATGATTACAGGCAGTGATAGTTGATATTGAAGGAACGAACACATTGGTTGACTTCGAAGTGATAGACATTGTGGATTACAACAATCCCTACCATGCGCTCCTTTGGATCGATTGGGCCACCGACATGAATGGGCTAATCAATTTGAAGAAGCAGAAGATGATATGTTTGAATAAATCACTTCGCATAGTAGTTCTCTTGGACCCTGCAGAAGGACCGCGCTATACTGAACCGGTTCACAATTATGACAATGATCATCATCTAGACCAGATCTATAAGATAACAGTGTGAGATCAGGATTGGGTGATCCGACAGTAGATGGATGCATTTCTTGGGATCACAAAAGTTCCTGCACATCAGATTGAGATAAGGAGTTGGAACACTGGCAGAATCAATTGCATGAAGTATCTACTCTATGTTGTAATATGATGACCATGTCGTTATGCTATGTATCATCAGAGGTAAGGAATTTTCCTATTATGATGGTTTAACTAATGTCGATAAAATTTTCGATGCATTCGAAAGGTAAGTGCAAAAGAAGCATTGTTTCCAGACCCTAGATTGGGTGTTGTGCGCTATAATTATGAGATGGTGGGCTACGCACAAGGACAATTTTAATGATTGGTGTGTATATAAAAAGATGATGAGATTGTGATCTGGTCACCCACAAGTGCGGCTAACAAAGAAATGTGATGGAAGGGATGATCCACGCGATCACCTGGCCAAATGGACTAAGGTTTATGGAGAGGAGCCTTAGCCTGAATAGGTGCATTTGTTTTGTCATACTTTTGATGTAATACAGTTGAACTAGTACTTAGAAATAGAGCTCTACATTGGCATTCAAGAATGGGATGTTTTGTGACAACGATTCTTGCTGATGTTTAGCTTTGAGAATGTGTTTGAGAGTATTAAGGAGGAACTGTAGGAAGTTAAGGCAGTAATATTCAGAGTACCATAGGATCCCTTGGACTTAATTCAACTGGAATGGACCACCTAGCTAAGCCACGTAATGGAGTGCTACAATGTGACTATCAAAGAAGAGGATCAGAACCCAAGGAATATTATAATCCCAGAGACTGAAGGTCACCACGAAGTTGAAGGACCACAAATTGAAAATTCAGTTATCACAGCACCACTAAAAACAAAACAAGTGAACATTGGGATAGAGGTAGAGCCAAAGTTTGCAAAGATTGGGGACTACTAGGATGATGCAACAATGGATAAGATTGGTAAATTGCTATGAAAATAATAGGACTTGTTCCCTAATAAATTCTCAGAACTGAAGGGGATAATAGGGGATGTGGGAGTCATGAAGATTACATTTAAACCAAATGTGAAGATGATCAAGTAGAGGCCTTAACATCTCAAGCCAAAGTATAAAGAAAGGGTCCATTTAGAGTTGGATAAAATGCTTGTGGTGGGCGTCATTGAACCCGTATAAGAGTCTCATTGGGTAAGCTCAATGGTAGTTCAGCACAAGAAATAGAAAGATGAAATAAGGATATGCATAGATATCAAGAAGTTGAAAGACACTTGCGTACATGATCCATTTCGAACTTCATCCACTAATGAGGTGTTGGACAATGTAGGAGGACAAGAGGCATATTCATTCACTGATGGGTTCTCGAGGTACCATTAGATCTAGATTGTGCTAGAGGATAGAAGTAAGATGACTTTAATGACTTAATGGGGATGCTTTCAGTATATGGTGATTCTGTTTGGGCTAAAGAACGCATTGACGATATTCTCACGTGTAGTGATTGCGGTGTTTAAGGATTTCGTTCACAAGTTTTTGGAGGTATACTTCGATAATTGGATGGTGTTTTGGTTGGTAAAGCACCATGTAGATATTCTATGCTTGATGTTGGATAAATGCCAGAGGTACAAGATCGTGCTCAATTTGAACAAATGTTTGTTTTGTGTCCCTTTTGGGGTATTGCTGTGTTGCGTGGTAGGCAGACAAGGATTGATGTTAGACCTTGCTAGATCATGATCATAATTAATTTGGAGGCACGAAGAAGTGTGAAATAGCTACGTGAAACGTTGGGGCATACAAGATACTATAGAAATTTCATCAAAAGCTATGACCATATTACCACTCCAATGGAAAAGCTACTAAAGGAGGATGTTACGTTCGATTTGAATGAAGAGTGTCAACAAAGCTTTGACGTGTTGAAGGAAAAGATAGTCACCACGTAGATCCTAGTCTTCCCACATTGGAAGAAGGAATTTCATGTGTATGTCAAAGCGTCATGTATTGCGCTCAAGGCAGTACTAACACAATCCGGTGAGTGAGAACTAGATCATCCTATAGCGTTCGCAAGTAGGATGTTTTTGAAAGCTGGGAAAAATTATTCAACAACAGGGCATGAAGGGTTGGCCATGGTGTACACGATCGAGAAGTCCATACACTACTTGCTAGGCGTACACTTTAAGATGTATACAAACCATTCTGCATTGAAGTACTTGATGAACAAGCCTGTGTTGGGGGCGAGGAGATATGAGATGGCTAATGTGGTTCAAGGAATATGACTTCAAAGGACCAAACCATCTATCGTGCATTGAAATTCGAGAGGAGCCTACTAATTTAGACGAAGGACTGCCTCACGCATAACTCTTTGCAGTGTGTGTTGCGGATAATAAATTTGTGGATATCATACACTTCCAGATGATGAGAACAATGCTGGAAGGGTATACTGGTCAACAAAAGAAGGAGCTAGTGGTGCACACAATAGAATTTTCTGTCATTGCATGGAATTTATATAAAATGGGCTCAGATGAAATTCTGTGATGTTATGTACCTAATTTGAATGAAAGAACATCCTTGCTGAAGCTCATGGAGGAGTCGCAGGAGGATATTATGCAGGAAAAGCAATAACGCAGAATATTTTATGCGTGGGGCTATGGTGGCTAACGCTTCATAAGGATTCAAAGGCTTATTGTAAGGCATGTGATGCATGTCCGAGGATGGGTAGGTCATCATGGAGGGATGATATGCCTCTAAATCTGCAGATGTCATTGCAGCTGTTTCAAAAGTGGGTGATTGATTTTGTAGGACCAATTCAGCCTCCACAAAAGAAGATGGGTGTGCGGTAAATAATCACCTCAACTAAATATTTGACTAGGTGGGTGAAGGCACATCTTGTGAAGGATTGTACAGGGGAAACAACAAAAATGTTCATTTTTGAGTATGTACTGACTATATTTTCTTTCCCGGAGATTTTGATGAGCGATTGTGGTACGTATTTTCTCAATGAGACGATCGGTGCATTGATGAAGGAGTTCCAAGCTTATCATCAAAAGAGTCTGCCATATCACTCATAGGCTAATGGGATAGTGGAAGAGTTTAATAAGATATTGGATAACATGGTGACAAAGGTCTGCAATGCATAAAGGAATGACTGGGATGTGCACATACTCGCGGTGCTATAGGATTATAGGATGACTTGCAAAAAGTTGATTAGACAAATGCATTTCCGGTTGGTTTATGGCATAGAGGTTGTGATGTTGATGGAGTATATTATAACTAATTTATGCATAGCAGCATTTACAAGAACGGTAGATCATGGAGCCTTGAAGAAAAGCCTCGCGCAGCTAACAGAGCTTGAAGAAGATAGATTTTTGGTTGGATTCCATTTGCAAGTTCAAAAAGAGCGTGAAAAGGCATGGAAAAATCAACACATCAAACTACCCACCTTTAAGGTAAATGATTTAGAGTTATTATATGATGGCAAGTTTGATAAATTTCCAAGAAAAATTCAGATGGATTGGCTGGGGCCCTATGTCATCAAGGAGATAACCGATGGTGCAGTAGTTTAGTTGGTGAAGTTGAATGGAGAGCCATTTTCAAAGAAGGTGAATGGAATTTGATTGAAGCCATACACTAGGGATATGGCTAGATTGCTATATGGAGGAGGCAAAGTCTTAGCATTCTAGGCAGCTGAAAGGAGGCACAGGAATATAAACTACACTGCCTCGGTTTTAGAGTTACACAACTAGGGAGTTGTGCGGAAGGGAGAAATGTCACAATATTGGTGGAAGCATGAAGGGAGTTGCGGTATAGAAAGAGAAACCACATGGGGAAACTAGAAAGTGACTCTTAACATCATTGTTCATGAGTTAATAGTGGGAAAATGGCTAAGTGGAGCGGGGGCAGCATTTAAATCAGAATTTAAAAGCAAGATCTGTGAAAATCTGTTGCCAATCTAGTATTTATTAGTAGATTTTGGGTGGAACGGTCGGATTCAAATTCAAAATTTCCTATAAGTTATAGATGGCCATCCAACGAAAAAACATTTCATTCTGAGAATTATGGTGTTGAGCTATCAGGAGGGCATGAACCTTGACTATTTCGAGGTTTTGGTGTCTAGTTCAGTATTTCACAAGCTACCCAAAGAAATCTAGGAGCTTATGACTGGATTCATGTTGGCGCCCATGGAAACTGCAATTGTTCATAGATCGATGGCCTCTGAGGAAGCTGCCTTGAAGGTTGTGAGTGTGGAAATGCCAGCAAAAGTGCCAAATCATAGAGGTCACCTAGGTCAAGGCCTATGTTGCCCAAAGAGGGTTTGAAGACAAATAAGGATAAGCCAAAAGAACCATATTTGGTGCATGAGTCGCTAAGGAAACACTAGAAGAAGGAAAAGTCCATGGCACAGGAGAAAGGTAAGGTGGTAGACTTATAATCTGGGGAGGGCACCAAAGATGTGGATATGGGCCGAGACGACACTGACATAGAGGGCGTAAACCCTATCTCAAAGTTTCCCTAATACATCCCTCCCTGCCATGGAAAGGTGAATGTCCCGAAGGACCTGGATATGGGAAAATTTCTACTAAATACCCCGTTACTACTAGACCAAATCATGTTTGAAGGTTTGCGCTTAGTGCACATTCTTAGTATTAAGTTGGAGGATTGGGACTTGCTGGACACAAAGCGATGCTCCAACATGGTGACTGATACCATTATGAACCGTGTGTTTTATAAGGATTCCAGTATGACTGCATTGGTGCCATGACAATGGATAAAGGGGGTGGACAAGGTATGGGTGCCACATTACCACCGCGTTCCCATAACATTGATGGTGATCAAACAACTGCTATGCTTAGTGCACAATGGGTGCCTATAGTTGGGAGAACCGATACCCGTGACAGATATGTTGATCCATAGGGTCACGTTGTTACCACATTTAGGGTTGAATCTGGCCATGGCAATTGGCAGAAAGACAGGTGAGCACAAGCTCGCCATAAGAATGAAGGACAAATTCAAGCTCACCAAGAAACCATTTGAATACTTAATTTCCAGCATAACCAACCCCGTGGATAAGGTCGATGCCCAGATTTTGGCTGGGAGAATAATGAGGAAGTGTCATGTTGATGAAGTGCCGACACTTGTTGTGTCGTTAGCGGCGCAGTGCATGGAGGGCATATAATTTAATTCAACGCACTACCTCTGAGGTGATTACCTCGCGAACTACAAAGAAGCACAAGTTGAGAGTAAGACCTTCCATTATGCCTGGCTCTTACTCTCAATTGTGCTAACTATGTGGGAATTATTGGAGGAGAGCCAATTTCATTTGGTCACATTAGATCTACCTGAAGCAACAAATTTTATTCATTGTGGGCCACTAAGAATTCCCCGAGGGTCAAGGAAGCTAAAATATTTTGGGTGTTGATAGAGGCATGCATCCACGCTGCGTTCAGCTGCAAGCCAAGGATATCCCCAACTTTCTTTAAGCTGTTGTCAGGATATGTGGAATTCAAATTGAATTTCCATTGTCTCCATCCGAGTGTGGAAGGACCCCGAGAAAAAATGGTATTAATCTTCCATACTAGGAAGCAGATGATGTAATCACAGCAGTCCTGGAGAGTTGGCCATCATAGTGGCGCACAACTTCTAACTTGTGAGCTAGGTCTAGTAAGTTCACCATGAAGCATAAGAAAGAAAAGGCTTGGCTGATGATGCAGCAGTTGACTAAGAGGAGGACAAGGGAAGCTGAAGAAAAATCTAAGGCACAACGTGCTACTAAGAAATAGGTGAAAAATGAGGAAGAAGAGGAAGAGAACGACTCTCATAGAAGTCATAAGTCCGCTTCACTATAGACAGAGGAAGAAGAGTAGCAGTTAGGACACAGAGGTGCAGACCAAGAGACTACTCCATTTCGGGTTAAGCACACTAGCAAGGATGAAAAATTAGGTCCACAAAAGAAGTCCAAGGCTAGAAAATCATCACTTGACCTGATCACTTTGACAAAAGGTGACCTGAATGATATTGAGCACACAGTGAGAGATATGACCATGGAGCTACTGCAGTAGTTCAAGCAACAATAGAAGCAAGCACTCATCACCATTCATACAAGTTTGTGCGAACTGCAAGTCTAGGCCACTCAAGTATAGGCCAGTGTGGGATAGCACAATGCGACATCAACTAACTTGGCACTTGGAACCTAAAATGTAGCAGAGATAGTCCGCTCCTTGGATCCCGAGACCGTTGTGCTACTGGACAAAGCATTGACTACAAGAGTGGAAGCTGACAAGGCCACTGTTAGTGCTCTCAAGAAGGTTGGGTTGAACTTGGTTATGCTAGCAAGTGAAGCCCTTTACACCCTACAAAATAGTGTGATCACGAAACTTTGGGCTAGAGAATAGTTTTGGCTAAATGTGATCAGTGAGCAGTGATTTGAAATGATCATATGTTAAAACTAAAGTAGAATTGATTTTGCCATCAATGAATTGAATGTTAACTTAAAGTGTTGAAACTCGGAGAACTACATGAGAAGAAATACTTTACAACAACTAATAAAACACAAGTAAGATGCAAAACAGAAGTAAAAATAGAAAATACATGACAATATCAGACAACAATATTGATTACGGCATTCATCCCTGATGGACTATGTCTCCGGGTCTGCTTTCAATATGGGTGACTGCTTTATTAGGATTGGAACCGAAGAGGTCAATTACACAACAATTTGACCAATTTTGATGTGCACACAAGAAATTTTGGTCATTTTCTTCAAAAACCACTCTGAACTGGTTTTCCAATGCATGTCTCAGTTTCCAATTCGGACACTCGATGCCCCTATTACACTAAAAACAAAATCGATTATATCCTCTAGAATCTGCACTCTAAAACCCAAAATCACCAATATCTTCCTCATGAACATAAAGGTGCATTTAAAGGTTTGTAGATACATTTCAGGGATTTTTACCCAAGATTGGCATGAATGCAGCATGATGGTCTCGGTCGAATTACTAGGGAACACCTTAGTGCCTAGTCAAATGGTCATCGCATTAGTTTTGCACCAAAACTGCAACAAAAACCCACAAATAAACTTTATATTAAAACAAACCGTTGATGACTTACTGACTTGGTGGAGGACGTTGACTGCCCACATGTGAATAGGTGGTTCGGATGCGTCACAAGCTACAACATTGCAGATCAATCTCGATAGTTGCAGTCTTCCATGTGAACTCATATAACTCTGACATGGTTATCCGGGTGGTTGTTCCACTCTGCTGACTATAGATGAGATACTATATTTACCCTCTGCTATGTTTAAATGGATATCCCAAGGCAATTACGATTAACTGTAACATGTAACCTTGATGGTTATCCTCCATTCACATGCAAACACACATCTACAGTCACACTATGGTTAACTTCAAGCCCAGTGGTTTATTTCCTCTGCTCACATGCCAACCACATTTTAGACCCTGATGCAATTAACTCCAAGAAATAACCCCGACGACTTACACACTGATCACATTACCATAGCCTCTGAGATGGTCTTCTCCCTATTTATGATTGTTATAATAGTTTTGTAATGTTTTACAATGATTTCAATGTAATTCCAATAGCTCGAGAGGGTTTTAGGACTTAGGGTAATGGTCTTTGATTTGTATTGTAATGTTTTTTACAATAGATTTATGGTATTTAATGTATGGTTAGGGTTTAACACTTAGGGTTAATTCCTTCTGAAATACATTTGATTTGTAATGTTTGATTTAGATATAGGTTAAGGTTTAGCATGGTTTCAAATTTTAGTTCTTAAATCATTTTGTGCTAAAAAAAACCCACTTACATGAAATTGTCACAAAGTGACATTTGCAACAAATGTCATGTGATGATGAAATCCAAACTCTCAAAGGTGGAACTGATGACAACCAAGGTTTCAACGACTAAATCAGGTGAAGGTGGATGACAACCCCATGTCGACGACCCAATTCTGGCAGAACTAATGACAACCAACATGTCAAAAACCAAAATCCAAACCATATCACCATGAAAACCATTGACATCACCTGAACCATAAATAACACTGGCAAAACTAAACGACACTAGACTGAATGCTGACGACAAAATTGAACCTGTGTAACTGATTTAAGAAAATCCTCCTCGATTAGTCCTCTCCACTTGAAAGCTTTTGGACCACAAAAGTTTGACTTAAACAAATAGTCGATGAGGGTAGAGCTCCCTCACTTTCCACCTTGTCCTAATGATGTACCAATACGTTTGATCAATCACCTGCTAGTGATGACCCTGATGATGCTGACCATGGCACATTTTGAATCCTTGACCTGTTCCATCTATCTGCAGTATGAACAACTTGCAATGATGGTAAAACACCCTATTATGAAGATGGAAATTTATTTATTTCCAAGAAATATCACGAGTTAGTGATTCATAATCATCTTTGAAAATCGTCTCTAGAGGATATTGTTCAATACCATGGACATGTATTAAAAATCTATATTGCGGAATGGCAAAGACAATCAAAGGCATTTTTGTCTTCAAACCAACTACTTGACTTGGCATACTTTCCTTCTTCCTGATTACTAAGTGAACTTGTTGCATTAGACCCATCAAACTGTAATATGGAAACTACTGCAACTTAGTTTGATTTTGAAAGTATTGAAATGGATGTTGATTTGTTGGAATCATTGTTTCTTGATTTATTAAATGATGTTTCCATTGATTATTACCTTCCCCTGATGCATAAGTTTCTCTTGGCTGTTGTGGATATTTTGACAATGCTTTAGAAAAGGCTTTGATATGAAAACAAATGAGCTTCCTCTGCACATGAAAAGAGGCTTCCAAACTATTCAAAACATGAAATAGTGACACAATATAAGAGAAATTGAACACTGACTTTCCCCAATGCTGACCTGCATCCCTGTAACTGTTAACTTCCAAACTTGGACTGAATTGATTCATTCTCACATTAGGGAAAGGAGCTTTAGGCATCAATTGTAATTCATGTTGTATTCTCTACTTATGAGTAAGATGTTTCGTTTCTTTAAATAGAAATGGAAAATTTTCTACCTCTTTGATCACATATATTTAAGCTAAGCCTCATAACTTGAACAAGCATCATGTTGATTCTTATGTTTTTCCTTTACACACATGATTACGAATCTCTTATTTGAACTTATTAATCACTTCATCTGATTAGCATTAACTAAATTCAAGTGATTTTTGTTTTCATGTTCTTTGATAATAAATTCAATGCCATCTTTATTAAGATGATATTTATGTTCTCTCCTGTAAAATACTACATCATGATCATAAAGATAAGAACTCCCTAAGACAACTCCACATAAGTCTACTGGAATCACATCTAATTGCACTTCATCAATGTAAATAGCTGTAATGGAAAATCTTAATCGACACTATTTTGTGACTTTTATGTAAGTTGATTTATTTAGCCATCCTAATGGGTAAGGTTTTGGATGGTTCTGTGTTTCCAAACACAAACTCTTAACTAAATATTCAAATATTAGATTGGCCTGTGATCTATTATCAAACATTGTAAATATCTTTGTGTACTTAGAAGTTATCATTATGTTAAATAATTCAACTCTTTTATCCTCATTTGAAGGTTTTTTGTTTGATGAAAATGCAATAGTACTTGAACTTGAACCAGTGTCAAAAGTTTTACCCATCGTGACCATGGCAGTTATCCTTCTTTCACCACCTAAAATTGAACCTAGATCTTGCTGGATTGCTACTATTGCCTTCTTTTCATTCTTCTCCTTAAGGAACTTTTTGGGCTTAAGTTCTGGATGAAGTTTCCAACACTTAGATTCCTCATGACTGATTCTCACAATGAGAACAATGAGCTCTTTCCTTCTGAGCTATGCCTGATTTCTTTCTCTTCAAATTGTTCTTCCCTTTACTACCATTGCAGTCTTTGATTTCCAACTCTTTGGATGACTGCGGTGAAGACCTGAATGGCCTTCCACCTGATTCAATATGTATGGCGTGAACACACACTTCATCAAAATCATCAGGATTAAACATCAATAATGTATGTTGCAAATATGAATGTAAATTGCCGACGTATTTTAGTAATGTTTCACATGTATCCATTGAAATACCAAGCACCAATTCTTTCTTTCTATACTCCTAAGTAAACTCCTGAACACTCTACCCTTTACCTTGCCTCAAGTGCTGCCAATCAATAAAAACTTGTTTCATGTATCTTAAAGGATAGAATTATTTCCTAAGAGCTTTTAAAAACTTAGACCATGAATAGATGATTTTTCCTTTTTGCTTTACATCTATCTAAGTTTTAATTTCCCACTAGATTAAAGTTGTTCCCCCCATTCTATGTGTAGCTAACTGAATTTTCATTTTATCGTCAAAAATTTTCTGAATACGACAATACATTTCTAACTACTTAATCCAATTATCTAGATTTTCACGATTGATTTTGCCATCATAATTAGGTAATTCAAATTTTACATCAAGTTTCAAAAGAGATGTTTTCTTAGGTTTCTTGTTTCAGATTCTACACTGGAATAAGAAGAATAAGAAGATGATGATGATGGAGATGATGGAGGTGAAGGTGGTTTATCACCCTTGCCTTTACCTTTGTTCTTCTTCTTTGTCCTTGAAGAAGAAGTTGCATCTCTCACCTTCTTGTCTTCATAGATTTCTCCCAACATCTACTGCATAGTCAAGAATGCTTGCTCAAACTATTCATCGCTCATCTTAGCTTCTAGATTTTCACCTAGATCAGATCTTGCCATGGCCAACTTATGAATGACTCTTCACTTTCAAATCTCTGGATCAATCTGCTCATGGTTTCCTTCCTGTTTGGACTTCAACCTAGTTAACATTCAATAAAAATTCTACATACAAAACCTACTCTAATACCAAATTTAATGATCTGAAATGATCATATGTTAAAACTGAATTAGAATCGATTATGCCATCAGTGAATTGAATGTTAACTTAAAGTGTTGAAACTATGAGAATTGCTTGAGAAGAAATAATTTAGGACAAGTGTTAAAACATAAGTAAGAAGCAAAACAGAAGTGAAAACAACAAATACACAATGATACCAGACAAAAATATTGATTATGGAGTCCATCCCTGATGGACTACATCTCCAGGTCTGCTTTCAAGATGGGCAACCACTTTATTAGGATTGAAACCAAAGAGGTTGATTACAAAGCAATTTTACCAATCTTGATGTGCACACAGGTACTTCTAATCAATATCTTTAGAAATCTCTCTAAACTATCTTTCCAAAGCCTGACTCAATTTCCAATTCCAATGCCCGATGCCCCTATTACACTAAAAAAAAATCGACTATATCCTCCAGAATCTACACTCTAAAACTCAAAATCACCAATATCTTCCTCATGCACAAAAAGGTGCATTTAAAGGTTTTCAGATAAATTTGAGGGCTTCTAAGCTAGGATTCGCATGAATGCAAGATGATGGTCTTGTTCGAATCACTAGGCAACACCTTAATGCCTAGTCACATGGTCATCGCATTAGTTTGCACCAAAACTACAACAAAAACCCAAAAATAAACTTTATTTAAAAAAAAAACCATTGATGGCTCGCTGACCAGACGGAGGAGGTTGACCACCCGCATGTGAATAGGAGGTTTGGTTGTGGTCCTATCAGATGCTGCCACCTTGCAATTCAATCCTGTAAGTTGCAGTCTTCCATGTGAACACGTATAAATCCAACGCAGTTATCCAGGCATCAGTTCTGGTCTGCTGACTATCGCTGAGATGTTAATGTTACCCTTCGCTATGTTCACATGCCTATCCTGAGGTGGTTACGGTTAACTGTAACATGTAACCCTGATGGTTATCCTCCGTTCACATGAGAAAACACATATGCAGTCACGCTATGGTTAAATCCAAGCCCAACAGTTTATTCCCTCTGGTCACAAGCCAACTACGGTTTAGACCCCAATGCAGTTAACTCCGAGCGTTCACCCCTTTGGCTTACACAATGATCACATTACTATAGTCTCTAAGACGGTCTTCCCCGCAGTTATAACTATTATAATAGTTTAGTAATGTTTTACAATGGTGTCAATATAATTCAAATAGCCCAAGAGGGTTTTAGGACTTAGGGTAATGGTCTTCGATTTCTATTGTAATGTTTTTTACAATAGATTTATGGTATTTAATGTATGGTTAGGGTTTAACACTTAGGGTTAATGAATTCTAAAATGCATTTCATTTGTAATGTTTGATTTAGGTATAGGTTAAGGTTTAACATAGTTTCAGATTTTAGTTCTTAAATCCTTTTGTGCTAAAAAAACCCATTTACACCAAGTTGTCAAAAAGTGACATATGCGACAAACATCACGTGATGACAAAAACTGAACTCTGAAAGGTAGAACTAATGAGAACCAACATGTTGACAACACAATCCTGTGAAGGAAGATGACAACCCCATGTTGACAACCAAATTCTTGCGGAACTGACGACAACCAACATGTCAATAATCAAATTCGAAACCATATCACCATGAAAACCATTGACATCACTGGAGCAACCTGAACCATAAACAACACTGTCGAAATTGAACGACACCGGACTGAATGCTGACGATGAAACTGAACCTGTGTAACTGATCTGACAAGATCCTCATAGATCAAGCAGAAGGTTAACAATGCCCAAATGTTTCTTGACAAGATGTCCACGCTTGATCTCCTTAAGAATATCATAGAGAAGAATGAGGGCACCACAACCACAATAGCTGACGGTTGAGAACCGTTATAGAGCTAAATATCCCATAAGATGCGCGAGTCGATGCAAGAATTCACATGCTCAATGCAAGAGTGATTGATGCAAGGACGAAGTTGGCTAAGGTTCAGTTTGAGATGAACCTTAAGATCATGGAGCTCGGGTTGAGGGCCGAAACTTCGACTCCACCAGAAGTCAGAGAGCAGTGTGAGGCAGCTGTCAAGGATGAAGCTGCTGCAGTAGATGCCACAGTGAAGGAGTGCACTTTGCTCTTGCAGCAGTCACTCAAAATAGTTACCATCCTGTAGGAAGATCCCAAGATACAATGGCTAGAAACAAAATTAAGGGAACTACAATAGAGATATGATGAGGTCAAAGTGATGTGCACCATCACCATCACACAGAGGTTGGCGAAGCTGGAGAAGCGCATGCACTAAAGGAATAGGTAGACGTAGCACAGTGCAAGGAGGAAATACTGAAGGCTAGATTGGGGCCTTGGCTATATGAACCTTATGTGCTCAAGGCCTCCATCAAAGAAAAATTGGCCAGTATGCAAGCAACATAGCAGAAAATATAAGCAAATAGCACAGGACTAACGACGGAGTAGCTGGTCGAGCAGGTTAAGCAGGAAGTCACGTAGTGTACCGTTGTGGTTGTAGTAGTACAGGTGGAGCTGGGAGGCCTTCGTGACATGATCTCTATGCCAACAGAGTGGGTCAGGGGTGAGCCACTAGATTTGTGTTGGGGGTCTATTAGGAGCAGGTCCCCTAAGGTCAGTAACTTGCATAAGCTTTATGAGACCCACCCTTGGTCTGGGGACCATGACATTGTATAAAAAGGGAAGTCTTAGAAGAGTCTAAGGAAATCTTTAGTTCATATTTGATTTTGATGAAGGGAATGGGTCTGTAAGAGCTAAGAGTAAAGAATCTTAGGATAGAGGCTTTGTAGTTGTGTGCGAAGAGGCCTAAGGTAGAATTCTGCAGCTGAGTGTGTGGACCCATACAACTATGTGCATATGGTAGTTAGAGTGTGTAAAGGAGATCTCAACATCAATGAAGAGAATTATTCTGGAATTACTTGTGTATGAGCTATTTTACTTCTGTTATGAATGCAAGCAATTATGTTATGTTGAATACTGGGTTTATGATTTAATGTTATATTGATGCATGAATCTATGTGTTTTAGTTTGTTATATGAACACAAGTGAGAATATATGTTTACACGTAGATAATCGTAATGTATGGTGAAGTTATCCACTACTTAAGCTAATTTGGCTAAATACAATAGTAAGAGAAATCACAGAGGTGCATAAGTGTCTAACTTGCCTTAGGGTACGTGAAGGATGACCGCAGACCTTCGCGAAGGTCTCAAAGATGAATCATAAAAGTATATCGATAAGCCCTGAAAATCTTATAGATGTGCATAAAGTAAGAGTTACAACATAAAGTGACATCACTACCATCTCAGGTTGTAGAAACTTGATCCCTACATCCCCCCATACTGCTTCTGGTGAGACTTCAGTCCACGCTATGCGGATTGATACCGAAAGGGCTAGTAGTGAAGGGATTTGCTTGGATAATTAATGTTGAACATGGGTCAAGGCACATCAAGCCAACATATACATCTTTAGAACAACATTTCAAAATCATATTCATCATTTAGCTACTTGGATTAGTTTACTAGTTCACAATTTTGGGATTTCTATAAATATCATGTAGCAAAATAGTAGTAATATTTTCCTCAATTTTAGCACGTGTTCATGAAGCTATTTCTAATTGATTCCACTTGGATTGAGTCATAATAACATTATTCTTAATAAAAAAATTCAGCCGACAACATTTTCACTTGATTACCTTAGGCATTTTGGTCCTTTGTTCACCCTACTAGTTCATCGCTTTGAAATTTCTAGTTTTTAGTAGTAATTTTCTATGCAATTTTAACATATAAACTACTATAATATTTTCACTTTATTATTAATATTTAATTAATAATTAATAAATTGTAATTTTTATTAATATATTTAAAAGTATATTATCTATTTTTATTTACCACAATGTTTATGATACAAGTAAAAATAAAATTATAATTGAGAGCTAATATAGATATTTTTCAAATTATGTTGAAGCATGGTAATAAAATGTTAAAAAATAATTTAGGAGGGCATTCAAAAACCATAATAATTAAGGTTGAATTCAATGTTATATATTAATATATATATATAGTATATATTATATATATATATATTATAAATATTATATAAAATAAAATTAATAAGGGGAATAATAAGGCCTAAAAAATGTAATCTAAAATTTTCTATCATCATAATTTTTATTATTTTACATATTAAGAATTTAATTATTAATATTTTTGAAATAAATTTTTTTGAAAAATAAAATTTTATTTTTGGAAATTTATAGTTTTTTAATTATAACATAAAATTAATTATAACCCTAGGAAGTTTAGAATATATAATGACAAGGTGTAGTGTTCCGTTAAGATATTTTGTCATGAAATTGTCATTTTTATTAACAAAAATTTAGTCATGCTAAGGGCTGGTGTGCCCTAGAACTTAAATGGCCACCGTTAATTACTCATGTCTCTGGACTCACATTACCTAAATATATATATATGTGTGAGAGATGTTTGAAAAGTTAATATCCAAACTATTTTGATAACATATTCATGATATTCTATATATGGAAAGATTTCTATATATTTAAGGCATGGAAGCTTAAATGTCATTATGTAAAGGTATGGATCATTATAACATTGTAGTTTAATTGTTTTATATTTTGAAAGCTTTGTCTTTTGAAAGTTTTTAAAACATATTTTCCATCAAATTCATCCATCATGTAAAAATTTCTTGAACCCTCTAATTTAATTTATAAAATTTCAACAATCTAAACGTTTCAAAATTTTCTATGATAAAATAAAATATAATTTAATTGGACTAAAATAATTTTATCCCATTTCTATTATAAACTTTAAATATTTTAACTCTAAAACATAAAATATTTAGTATCGTGACACTTGGGAGG
>APFE031357460.1:0-13527 GCA_000404065.3 Pinus taeda
CCCGCTGAAACTGCTCAATGTCATTGTCTCGGGATTAGTGTACGAGACGATCCAATGTATCATGTTTGCGCAGGGGAACACGGGATACCTGCATTCAATCTGGTTGTAGTGCCCACTCTAGTTTCCTGACTCTAATATGACATTATCTTACATACTTTAGTCTACGAGTAACTCGGGCTGAGGATCCAGAAACATGACTCTATTATCAGTGAATGTGATGGTTGTGTATGTTCTCTATTAATATTATTATTACGATATAATTAATGGTTATGTGTACTCTCTATTGATATCATGATGGTGATAGTAGTAAAGGATAGAAATGTTTCTATTGATGTTATAATGATGATAGCTTTGATCTATATGTATGGTTCCATTAAGGTTATGATGATGCTAGTCATGATGGAGGTATCCCCTATGTTAGCTACTTACATTAGTTCTGGTTCACAATGAACGGTGATGTGAATAACCAGGTGATGGTAATTAATGCTATTATGACAATGACTAACACTGAAAAACATGGTTACTGATTATTATTGAGTATGGCAGGAAAACCACCAGAGGCACTCACACATGACGAGTTGACGACACATGGTTTGATGAAAATTTATATTATTTTATCTTTGAAATTCTAATCAATTTTGAAACCTGCTATATATGTTTATCTATATTCTGATGATATGTTAATGGTTGCAGGCACATATGAGTTGCTTGGCCGAATGACTCACATATGGGTGATGGGGTTGTACAGTTGGATGGAACTACATGGGAGGGGTAGGACAGAGTCCCTGATCTCACCCACTAGCACTCCCGTCGTGACTTGGGCTGGAAGGGTTGAAACACCTTCGCCTTGAAGATCACGATGCCATGAGGGCAGGTCCCAAAGTTGGGTCACTCATGAGGAGTTTACTGGGGGGCACGCATCAAGGCAGATTGCTTGATCCCCGGCACCATTAGTCTCACTATAGCAGGCAACATAAGAGATGATAGTGGTATATGGCGTTGCACTATACTTTCCCCTCGTAGTCACTAGATGCTTCGAGGGCAAGTGGTGTGGCACCCTTGGAACTTCAGGGGAAATTCTTGAAGGGCACGACCAACTTGGCACCCTTGGCATCACAATTAAACTATTAGATATGGCACCCTTGGAACTTCTAGGGAAGTTCTTGAAGGGCACAACCAAGCTTGGCACCCTTGGAATCATTAAAAATAAATAATAATAAATAAATATAAGTAAGGAATGAAAGCTAGGTAAAGTTACATCAAGGGTAAATGATGATTAGAAACCAATGTAATTAAATCAAAAATAAAACTTGGAATAAGGAGGATCATAGGAAGAAATAAAATAGAGTACCTTAAAAACTTTACCCTTCCCATGTTAAAAAAATAATAGTAGATTAGTGGTTAATTAGGTAAAAGGGGAAGACGAACAAATTGTAAGGATAAAGATTATCCTAAACCAATTAAACCTAATTAAGAAAAGAGGAAGGTGAATTAAAATAAGAAAAATAAATTAAATTTAGAGAAATGTAGAGAAGCTCCATGTGGCATCAACCAACATAAGAATATCCATCTAAGAGATAACCTGAGTTAATTTAGGGAGTAGATTGGGGATAAAATCTTGACTCATTAATTGACTTCAAGTAATAAACACAATTTAAGGAATAAAAGGGGGGAATAAAGAGACAACTAGGAGAAGAAATAGGAATCTTGTGAGGTGAGGAAAATATTAGTTTTAAATAAAAAGTTAAGTAAATAATTTTGGGTGACCCTTGATGAGAGAGTGACACATGGGTAGGTGAATAATCAAGCTATAAAATAAAATAACAAAATATTATAATTATGCATGACATGCCAAGTGTCATCTATGAGGACTCTTATAAAATAAGGGGCAAGCCATGGGAGGGGGGAGTTTTTGGAACCCTATTGTTGGATGGATGATATGATGTCAGAGCAGTGATTACGAAGCTATAGTGAGTTTGGTGAGGTAGAGGATTTTTAGAGAGGGTACTCTTGAGCCAAGGTGTGCTCTCCTCTTCCAGCTAGAGCTTTCCTTCATTGTACAACCCCATTGCAGCTCGGGGGTCCGCGGGGAAGAAGAGTACCCAAGGAGTAGGCTGGGAGGTTAACCAGTGGGTCTTCACATTCAGATCAAGTGTGTCATCATTCACTCACAGAAGTGACTGGCAACAAGGGAATACTAGTAACAACAGAGCAAGCGGAGCCTCGCCTTCTGGTGAACGGTACATATGTGTTACAATATTATTTTGTATGATTTCTTTATGGCCTTAGTTAAATATATGTAAATTTTATGATATGTTCAGTGAAATAAAATTTAGGGATGTGTTAGACAGTGCTGAATAAATTTGAATCCCCAATGTTGTTCTCTTCTAGTTGTATTTTATTGTGATTTATCTTGATTAAAAAAAAAAAAAAAACTATAACAAAGATCTGGTTCTTACAAATCTCTGTATATTTTTTTTCATTTTCTACAAATTTACTTCATAATAACAAGTTCCATAACTCTTTATATAATGTTAAAAGACCCATCTAAAAAATATGTGGAAGAAAGAAGATAAAACAAGAAGTTTGAGTGTTATGCACAAAGTGGACACAAAAACAAATATTAATGCTATAATCATCTTGCAAATTGACATAGATATTTACATTTGCATATGTGAACCATATATGTATGTATGTATGTATGTATAGATAGATATACGAACTTATATCATTTAAATCATGTTTGTACAACTTAAGCATGTCACTAGGCATGTTTTGAAAGGTGTACCTAAAGATTCACCATTAGATTTTGTTTTAATGGCAGTTGAATAGCATAGTGCCTAAATGTCTCTTGAAAAGTGCTAGAGAACTATTTATGAAAGCTAAATTGTAATAGCCCATGTTAAAAATCCATATAAAAATATATAATACCACAATAATGGGACATGTATTCAAAGTTGAATGGTGGGTAAAACATCCTAGTGGGTGTTCATTTAGTTTATTATGGCTAGGGAAATTGGCAAAGGCTTTGGAAAGGCAAGAGGCATTAACTGGCATTTTATTTATGAAAATAATGGAAATTGGGAGAAAAGGGAGGAAAATGGAGGAAAATAATGGAAAATGAAGAAATTAGAAGCCTCATTAACAAAAAGGTTTCTAAGGATTAGTGGATAAGCTTATGTCAGTTCAGTTTTCGAGTTATCTCTCTATTATCTCTCTCTTGTACTCTTGAACACTTAGAGTTTTCTTGGAGAACTCTTGGAAAGTGTTAAATATTTGAAGTTTTGGAGCAAGAAGGCAAAGGAAGAGTTGGAAAGTGCAAGAGGAGATCAGGATTAGAAGCTACATCGAGTTTTTCTTGCAGGTACCGAGTTTCATGTATGTTTTCCTCACTAGTTTTAGAATGTGTGTCATATGCATGTGGTTTGTTGGTTATGATCTGTCATTGGCATGGAGGATGAGCAAGATTGACAATGGATGGCCTAGCCTTGCCATTTCCTAGATAGTCATGGATATTGTGGGTTTATTTCATTATTTTATTTTGGTTGGTTCTCATGTTTCCTTAGCTTGGGTTGAGTTCTCAATCCTGGAAGCCCTAGTTGGACAAACGCTCTGGAAGCCATGTAACAACTTGGGTTGAGTTATGAGCCCTGGAAGCCTTGGTTAAACAAAGGCTCTAGAAGCCCTTGGTGGGTTGAGTTACTAGTCCTGGAAGCCCTGGTTAGACAAACGCTCTGGAAGCCCGGTAAAAGTTGTGGGTTGAGTTACTAGTCATAGAAGCCTTGGTTGGAAAAAAGCTCTAGAAGCCCTAGAAGGCTTAGATAGAGACAAATCTGATGATGGTTTTTTGATATCTGACCATGAGCTGGAATCATTGTTTCATGGGTTGAGGTGGATGGCCTTTGGAAGCCCTGAATGGTTTTGGATTGAGTTGTTCTATGAGATCCAACATTCATGCTTGGAATATGGCATGGGGGTGAATGGTTGAAGAGAGATTTGGCTCAACCATTATATGATTGGGTGGAATGTGGTAGTCCCATACTATGTTGGCTTTTGGATCACTAATATGAGGTTATTTCACCTTGTTATCTCATGAGTATTATACTAGTTTATGTGTGGATTTTATGGATATTGTATCATTGGCATTTCTATTGCTATTATGTTTGTTATGAATATGCATTATGACAGTGGCTATCTGTGGCTCCCATCATGATTTTACCGTTATATCAATGAACACTTCATCTATGGCTTAATAGATCAAACTTCAGCTAAAGTGATCAGGAAACAATGCCTCGTAGTGAATCTTAGATAAGTATTATACCCTATGCTTAGATTTGTCATTTACATCTATAGATTACATCATTGCCAAGCATTTGACAGGATGTCAGTCCCTATTGGGGATGGTCAGACCTAGTCCTAAAGTTAGTTTCTAGCTTATTAGTCTTTTCATCATGTGTTTAATGGATTCCAAAAGTTACAACAAGTTCCAGGCAGTGGTCGAAATTCTAGGCTTGAAAATTGCATTAAATTTCCCAAATTGTGGCACAAGTCTGCTAGAAATAGTGCCTGGACATAGGCATGTAGGCTTGTGGGAGCATTTAAAGCTCTTTGGACATTGGCATGCCCATAGAATGGTACCATCCATAAGTTTAATAGCTCAAAGACTCAGTGGGACCTAGGGAATGGTTAGCAAAAAGGTTAGGATGGTTCTTAGGGGTCCAATTGCTGATGTTGAAGGTTCGTATGGTGTGTTTCCATTGATTCCACTTCCTTAACATGAATTAGGGGGTCGAATCATATCATAGTAAGTTTTCATCACATGTTTACCCTGGTTGGACGTTTTCTTGGGTAGATGTGGGAGGAAGGTGTTACAGAGTGGTATCAGAGCATGGTTCACCCCTGAGACTAGATGGGCAGTGTGTTGGTCATGTATTCATGCCAATTGCATGTGTGTTCATTATGTTTGTAGTCCATGTGGTTGTTACATTTGCATGGTGTTGATCATGGTTCTAGTGATGTCACCATGTGAATGTTGATGGTTTTGATGTGGGATGTGTCATCATGAATGTATGGTTGTATATATATTTGTTATGCATGAAGGTGTCTATATGTTGTTATACATGCATTGTCATGGTTATGGTTATGAATGTATGGTAGGTTAGATATGAATTGTGAGGTCATTGTATGAAATTAGGTCATCATGATGATATTGGTATGTTATGATTCTAATGCGTGGGTTGAGATAAGGCAAGAGATGCATACCATTAGAGTGAAGTTGCAGCATTAGACCTCGAGGGAAGAGCATGTTGTCCTATAGGTTGTATGTTGAGCATGCATGTATGTAGGTTAAGGATTGTTATATGCATTATGGTTATGTGAATTCCTTTCATTTTATGGATGTTATGGTTACATACATGATAGATGCTAGTTGATTAGTGTAGTCATATGCACGTGTCAGATAATCATGAATGATAGTAACATGTGGTTGTATGAATTTCTATTGATTTTTATGTTAAATAACTTGATGATTTTGTTATATGTTATTTATGAGTATGTTATAGGTTAACTTATTATTTTTATATGATATTTAGCTTAATGATTAGGTTATATGTTGTTGATGAGCATGATATATAACTTGTTGTTGTTATATGTTAGTAACTTAATTATTAGGGTTATTACACTAGGATTTTGATGTTATATGTATCATACTAAGTTGGATTGGTCTATGCAAATGGTTAGGGTTATGGGATTCAGGTATGAGTCGACTTATTTGTGATACTATGTTGTACTAATATAGATTGATCGTACATATTTGATCGTTATGCATGAACAAAAAATGTTTATGAGCTTATGATGTGAACATGTTAGTTAGTTATTATTATGGATATCATGATCTTATTTATGTCTGAGTTGATATGTTTTGAAGTTATATCATGCTAATCTAGCTTTATTGTGCTAACAATATAGCCTCCCCTAAGATACATTAAGATATGAGTTTTCTTATGTCATTTATTCAGTGCTTGAATGTTTGATTATGTCGTCTATTTGGTTTTTGAGTGTTGGTGTCTATTATGTCATTTATATGTTATTTGAATGTTTGACTAATTACATGATATGAGTATGAGTCTATAGGACTGCATGAAGGAATGATATTGCTTTAAGATGACTATACTAAAATATATGTGTTGAGATCGTTGATATGTACTTGAGTGTAATAGGTGACAGTTGTAGCATTACATATTACGAATGATGAATGTGAGTTGATTGTTGAGTATGACATGATTGTTAGACTTGGTAAAGGTTGACTTCGAATTGATATACATGATTTTCTTGATATTTGGAATATGTGGTTGACATGTGTAAACAGTGGCTGGAAACATGCTTGGTATTAGTGTGATAAGGTAACAATTGATGTGTGTATACAACTAATAGTTGGGTGATGTGATAGTACATAATAAACCATAATAGCAACAAGGTAAAAGGTTAAAAGAAAGGAATCGGGAAAGAATTCCTTTGGCTATGTTTGGGAATCCTAATTCCAAACGAACAAGTGCTTTGCATACAGGAAGTATTATTAACCTTGAGTTTGTCTGACATTATGAGGATATGTGTTATATTCATAAATATGTATTTGACAAGTATAACCATTGGTTCTAGTTATGGCTAGATTCGTTAAAGGATTGGATTCTCTTGAGAGATGGTGTGGATGTGTTCAGTTGCAAGCAACATGATTGGCACAACCAGGTAAGGTAGCGAGTGTGTTTTTATGTGTATTTATGCACTAATAGTTATGTGTTTATGGAAATATGATGCAGAGGATTTCATGGCAAAGAGATTACCATGAAATCTTAAAGAAAGCTCAGGTTGAAATTTCACTTGGATGCATTGGGAACCATGGGGATTGAGTCATGGTGTCTGTTGTCAATCTTGTTCTTTCGGTCTTTTGGTGATTTGTTGTGCTTGATTATGGTTTTAATTTGAATCTTGTGCATGGCCATGCCACTTTGTTTATGGTGTCAAATTGTTGTTGGTTTTCCATGATTATCTTCTTGTTTTCTTCCCATACTTTCCTTTATTGTTTTGATATTCTTGGGAATTGGTTGCGAAAAGAGGAAAGTTAATGGACCTCAGGAGAAGCTGAATGAAACCAAACAAGTATTGTGAGACCTAAATGAAGCATGGTGAATGTGTAAGGGAAATTGAAGGTAATAATATGATAATCAGTTGGATTTCTTGGGTCCATTGTGGTAAATGGACGATGGCAGCACAAACATGAGAAAGGTAACCAGAAAGGGTAACGTAAAAGGACTTGAGATGTAAGATTACTTGGCTATGTTGGGAACAGTTGTTATCAATGTTGTGCATGATGTGCATGCATAAAGGGAGTTCTCTTAACCTTGCCCTTATCTTATCTAGTAATTATATGTTGTGATCATGATTGTGTTGATGTTTATATATGTATGTATGTATGTCATGTCTAACAGGGTTAGCATGGATCATGATTATTAAGGCTAATATTTATATGTATATGTATGTATGTATCTTGTTGTCTGATAGGTTCATTAGGAAGCATTCTTGTGGAGGAATGATCGCTTACGTAGGTGAATGGCATGAAGAGGAATCAATTGGGAAGAGTAGCCCTGACAAACCTATGAATTAGTATCATGTGGATATGAATTGATATTATGTTATTATAGTATGTTTATGTTATGGACAAGCTAGACTAAGGGATACATCAACAAAATGAAAGTAGTGTGGTATGCAGCATGCTGGGACAAGCATGGATAAGACACTAGAAGCAAGGTTTCTTGGTAGAGACAGTGTGGTTTTGGATGTGTGGTACTATTGTTGTGCATATGTTGTACATGTTATATCTGTGATGGTGTGCACATGTGGTGTTGTGTATATATAGTGCATGTACATGTTGTTTATGCAATGATTATGTACAAGGTGGTACATATAGTGTTGTGTGCATGTTGTACAAATGGTACTATGCACATATAGTGTTGTGTGCATGATTGTACAGGTGGTGCCATGAGCATGTGGTGTTGTGTATATGATGTACATGTGGTGTTGTGTACATGTCGTACATGTGATGTTGTGTACAGTTGTTCATGTGATGTTGTGTACATGTGGTCTTGTGTACATGTCGTGCATGCAGTACTATGTACATGTGGTATTGTGTACATGTTGTACAGGTGGTGCAGTGTACATGTGGCATTGTGTACATGTTGTGCAGGTGGTGTCGTGTAATGTGATGTTGTGCACACGTGCAGGTGGTGCAGTGTACAAGTGGTACTGTGTACATGTTGTACATATGCTACTGGTTTATGTGTGGTATTATGTACATGTCATACATGTTTTGTTGTGTACATGCGGTGCTATGTATGTGCATTGTGTAGTTGCAGTATCGTGACATGTATTGCATTGTGTTGTACTCTATCTAGTACATGATTAATGTTGTGTTGTACACCAGGTGTAGGTGTATGTATCATGTGGTGGTGTACACTGGATGTAGGCATATGTATTGTGTTGTGTTGTACATTAGGTATAGATGTATGTGTGGTATGTCCAATGTAGGTGCATGTATTTCATGGTGTTGTATGTTGTGTGTGGGTGTATGCATGTGATGCACACTATGTGTATGTGCACATGTCTGAGGAGAAGGCACTGGATGTTTGTTGGGTGTGGAAACCAATCCGAAGTGCATATGGAATAAGGATAAGTATCAATATTTTATTTTAGTTTTATTATGCATGTGATCTATGCTTCTGGTTTATGATGGTTACATGTGATTTATTATTTTGATATATGATGGTTGTGTTTTGAGCTAACGTGATGTGATATGTTTATACATGATGATTTGACCAAAGATGCTAGTTTGACTTGTTGTGACATGAAGTAAACAGGATTGTAAGTGTACCTTATTGACAAGATACCAATGAGATATGATTTGAAGTTGTTTCAATTTATTTTAATCTAATGGAAGTTATGAGCTTGGTACAGGAAGAACGAAAATGCCCGATTAGGTGGTTGAAATCGATTGCATGCATTAGCAACAATGAAAAAAGGAATTGGAACAAGTAGCAATATGTTGGTAAATCACTTCAGGAGCAAGGTCATTGTGTGGCATTGGTACCCAATAGTGTCCATTGATTTCCATGAGTATTCTATGACTAGTATGATGGTTTTCAGGCAACGATATGCCTTAGTTTTTGTATCTTCTTATGCGAGGAAACCTTGCCAATGGATGGACTATCTAGGATGGGGGTGCCAGCAGAACTTGGAAGGGGTGTGACTACATGGAAGGGTGGTGACCAGATTTCTCAAGGGACTTTGTAGCAAAGAAGGGAAGGTCGGGGATATATTTGTTTTGGTCATTAGCATTTCCATATGGAATCAAATGCACATTAGGAGTGTGCCCTGGAACAATGAGCCAATAATTGTTCACTAAGAGGACAAGTGGCACAAGATTATAGTGTTGGACATTGGATACAGGTTGACTTTGGCAGTGGATTTTGGACTTCTTGGGAAGGAGGTGAATCTTGGTATTACTTTGAGGGTGGAGGAGTGAGCCTATGGATTCCCTTATTGCAGATGAAGGCATTGTATCCTTTTATTTGTTCGCTGAACAAATGTGCATATGTTTATATGTGTGTATTATTGTAAATATTGTGTAGAGCTAGATTTATAAATCTCCATAGGCAATATGGTTATTTTTTTGTTGAAGCAAATGTGCATGAGTATGTGTGGTTATTGTAAATACCATAATGAGCTATATTATAAAGCTCCAGTAAATAGTATGTTTGGCATATCTTCAGCAGTGATCATAATAAATATTGCAACGAGTTGTGTTATAAATCTCTATGGATAATATGTTTTTTTTTCAGTAGTTTGTTGGTTTCTAGGTGTCATTAAACACTGAGGATGGTGTTCCCCCAAGGGGGAGGGTTCTGTAACAGACTTGGTTAAAAATCCATGTAAAACTATATAAGACCATGGTCATGGTACATGTATTCCAAGTTGAATGATGTGTAAAACTTACTAGTGGGTGTTCATTTGGTTTATTATGGCTAAGGAAATTGGCAAAGGATTTGGAAAGGAAAGAGGCATTAATTGGCATTTTATTTATGAAAATAATAGAAATTATGAGAAAAAGGGAGATGAAAGGTCAAAGGTTTCATGTGAGGAGGAAAATGAAGAAAATAGAGGCCTCATTAATAAAAAGTCTTCTGAGGATCAGTGGGTAACCTTATGTCAGTTCATTTTTTGAGCTCTCTTTCTAATCTCTCTCTCTCTCTCTCTCTCTCATACTCAGACACAGAGTTTTCTTGGAGCACTCTTGGAGAGTGTGGCATATTTGGAGTTTTAGAGAAATAAGGAAAAGGAAGAGAAATAAAGTGCAAGAGGACATCAGGATCACCAGCCATAGCAGGTTCTCCTTGCAGGTACCGAGTTTCATGTATGTTTTCCTCACTAGTTTTGGCATGTGTGGCATATGCATGTGGTTTGTTGGTTATGATCTGGCATTGGCAGGGAGGATGGGCAAGATTGATAGTGGATTTCCTAACCTTGCAGTTTCCTGGATAGCCATGGATAGTGTGGTTTTATTTCATTGTTTTGTTTTGGTTAGTTCTCATGGTTCCTTAGCTTGGGTTGAGTTATTAGTCGTGGAAGCCCTAGTTGGACAAATGCTCTAGAATCCTTGTAACATTTTGTGTTGAGTTACTATTCCTGGAAACCTTGGTTGGAAAAACACTTTGGAATCCCTTGGTGGGTTGAGTTACTAGTCGTGGAAGCCTTGTTTGGACAAATTCTCTGGAATCCCGATAAACGTTGTGGGTTGAGTTACTACTCCTGGAAGCCTTGGCTGGAAAAATGCTCTTGAAGCCCTAGAAGGGTTGGATAGAGACTAATCTAATTATGGTTTTGTGATGTCTGACTTTCAGGTGTAATCATTATTTGATGGGTTCAGGTGCATGGCCTATGGAAGCCCTAGATGGTTTTGGATTGATGTGTTCTATCAGATCCCACATTCATGCTTGGAATATGGCATGGAGGTGAATGGTTGAATAGAGATTTGGCTCATCAATTCTACGGTCAGGTGGAACGTGCTAGTCCCATAGTAGGTTGCCGTTTGCATCATTAATATGAGGATATTTCTCCTTGTTATCTCATGAGTATTATACTAGTTTATATATGTGGATTTTATGGCTTTTGTATCTGTTAGTGTCGGTCTTAAGCCCTCCATCAGCGATCAATATCTCTTTGCATATGCATAGTTAGGTGTCTCATCAGTGTCAATTTTGCATCCCACTAGGCATGCCATAACACTGAATGGAGGAGCAGGTCTTTTTTCCCTTCTTGGCTTTGCTGGATGAGGTCATATTACAATGTAATTGAGTCATACTTGTGGTTATTTTTGTCTTGAGGTCCCATGGTCTTAGGTCTAGGGTTTTGAGTCAAAATTATGTCAAGGTCAGTGAGTGCCCAGCAAGCCAGAGGGAGGTATGTACATATGTTTCATTGTTACTTTCATTAGCTACAGATCATTTTATGCCTTGGATTTAAAAAACCTCTTTTTAAGTCTAAGGTCATGTCAAATTTGTAAAAATAAAGAAATTCTCAGAAGTTTGCTAGAGTGCCGGAAACAACCCTGGTTCCTTCTCCACAGTCCATCAGATGGTCAACCTGCAAAAAGAACGGAGTCAAACGCATCAAAAGAGCTCATTTCAGGACAAAATGACTCCAAAACAGTGTGAAAAAGAATGTCAAAGTATAAACATTATAAAGTGGGTTTTTGAGTTAAATTTTTTTAAATGGAAACATATAAAGGTAAATTCCCTCTTTAAAGACTCTCATTGTGCATTTGGGAGCAAGAAATTACAAGGCTAAAGGCAAAGAAGAAGATTTCGGGCTTAGTTTTAGCAATTTCAGTGCCTGGAAGGTGCGCGGTTATGACATGACTGTGCGCGGTTACCTGGGCAGTGCGCGGCTCTGAGAGAGCAATTTTTTTTAAAGAAATTTACACGCGCACGGACATCTGGGAGGTGCGCGGACATTTCAGGGAGGTGCGCGGACATCTGGGCAGCGCGCGGATTTCTGGGCATAAAAACTCATCCAATCAGCAAACCCTCTTCCAAACTCGCCTATATTTGTCAAGGTATGTCTCCTCTATGTGCTTAGTGGTGGTCTGATGATTGCAAAGGTGGATTATGAGCATAACTTCATGCAAGAAATTGAAGAAATCGATGGAGGAATGATGGGTGTTTTGCAAGCTTATGTTTTGACAGTTTGTTTGTTTCTCAAGGCAATTTTTTCCTTACATCCCTCCTTTCATTTTCCCATTAATATTCACATATGTTTATATGTCATTTTTATTAATCTCATGTGCAAATTAAATATACAAACCCTACCGCTAAATCCTATCAAGCCCTAGTCCTTTCTAATTATATAAATCCTGCCTTTTCCCCATGCTCCACGCTTAAACCCTACACCATTACACACAGCAAATTATGAATTTAAATTGCACAGCAAATCAATGAAAACAAATATAGTAAAAAAAAAAAAAGAGAAAATGATGACAAGGCATGCTAACTAGAAATGTAAAAAATAAAAAAAAATATAATTTGCATAGCCTTATAAAAATAAGAAAAAAAGAATGTCATCTTGCTGTAAGTATCAAAGGATAGAAACTGTGTGAAATCGACAAAGTTTATCTGTTGCTAGCTATCAAAAAAAAAAAAAAAAGAGCAGTTTTGCTGTGCTAGGGTTTGTTTAATAGCATGGTATTCCTCCCTAATTCCTAAACTCTGTTTTCCCTTACCTTTCCCCTCATGAAAACCCTAATTCAATTGCTCATTAACCCTCTAAAAAATTCCTATGCAATTGATATCCCTTCCCTTCTGTTAAAGCATGTAATTGAAACCTAATTCACTCATGATTAATGCAACTATGAAGCTGCCAGCGCTATTGAAAGGCTACTGTTATGAAAATTGGTTGGCAGACTTGGTTTGTAGGTTTCATTACGCCCTCATTCCCATAATTCCCTTGATACAATCTCCCTCCCATTCATTGCAAAATGATTACAGCAACCCTTCCCTTCCCCTTGTAATCAGCATCAGATAATCATTTTTACATATGGAAAAAACAGAGTATGCTTATGAAAGGCATGCAAAACCAAAAAGAAACAAGCTGCCTGCTAGCTGTACATACATAAGCGATACTGCACTATCTTCCTATGCCCATGACATCCTCCCCTCCATCATGAAAATTTTCATTGTCCTTTCCCTTGACTTTAAAGTTTCCCTAAATAAAATATTAATTTGCAAATGTTGAAAGATAGAATGACATATTTAGCATTATGTGATACTTTCCTTCAAAATTCCCTTCTTATATATATATTTCCCTTTCCTATATGTAAAATTCCTTCCCCTAACATATCCCTCATGATGTTTCCCCTTGAAAACAGCATACTTCACAGCATTTTGCAGGCAGAGCAACGATCATTTGGACTTGTTTATTCCA
>APFE031357464.1:4292-150681 GCA_000404065.3 Pinus taeda
CTTCAAAAAATTCTCTAAGAGTTCACAATGCTAAAATTCACTAGGACTTTACAAAGTTTTATTATTTAGTGAAAGACTCGCCAAGACCTTACAAGATTTTATAATTGAGTAAAATATTCGCCATGCCTGGTGAGAGATTCGACAAAAAATTATATATACATATTACATTATTGATAAATTCACCTTCCATTTTTCCTATATACCATGGAGATTCGCCCATTTATTATATATATTTAGGGGGGGTTCTTAAAATTTTCCCTGGAAATAGTTAAGTATAACTTGGTCTAGTATAGAGTTAGGTAAAGTGTGTTTCTTTACTATGTACTTTTGTAACTTACAATCTGATGGTCACGATATGTAGTGATCTGACAGTTCATTCTCTCCTCGATATTACCGACACTTGGTTTGTGGCTTAACAACCGATTGGTCTATGATCTCTATTTAAAGAGCATGGAGGGTCATTTGTAGGTTAACTATTCATGAGAGAAGCTTATGTAAAATTTCATTATTTTATTAATAAATTGCCTGAAGTGACCGTGTTGGCTCAGGCCGTGGACTGTTTCCCTCTTTGAGGGTTTTAACCACGTCAAAAATACTGGTGTATTGATCTGTGATCTGTTTGTGAGCGGTGTCCTTTGGTGTTCTGTTTGAGGAACTTACCCTGTAAATTCCTACACCTTGCCCCATAGAACACCCTGCATTTTTGACCTAATTTCCGAGACCTAAACTGCCCAGCTCCTCCTGATCCAACAAAACCCTTTAAAATCCAATCAAAACTTTCGTGCTACTATACCTAGCCTAATATCCTTCACCTGATCTAGTCATCTTCACTAAGATCCTTATGGAGAGAGCCCTCTCTCGGCCTAGTAGTGCTAGCTACTTGGCTAAGCTTGGTTTGTGGTTACCCTGGCATTGCCTCCCTTCAGCCTGAGGTCAATCTAGGTGATAACATAGTGGTGACCATATTGGGGAAAGAAAGATTAATCACCCCAGTAATGCCTTTCATTTGAATTCTAAAGCTTATGGATGATGAGTTTTAGGATTTACTAGGCTGAAATTAGAAAGTTGTAAGGCAATATAGAAAATTTCGAAATCTGAGCATACTGGCTTCGAGAAGGTATACCAGATCCAATCCAGATCCAAATCCACCACTAATTTTCAATGGTCCTCATAAAATTGGGAAGAAACCTAGAAAATATATAGAGAAATTTAGTGCTGTCGAAGAACAATTAACTGAGAAAACAAGTGAATTTTCCATTCCTCGTGTCCACTCTCTCCCAGAAAGGTTAGACACTTTGCAAGATATTGAGTTTGATATCCATTTTGATCAAAGTTTTTTCACAGTAAGTATTTGAGTTGGATTGATCAAATAGTTTTTGAATCTTCTATATCTGTTGAAAACCCTGTTGAGGACTTGTTCACACAAACTAAATAAGGATCACAGCTCATTCATGCTCTTGATCAGTTGCAGAATCTTACCTCAAACGTAGATACTTGGGTGAAAAATAGACCATCACTTGATTTACGAAATACCTCTTTTACATCTATTGCATCTTAAACAATCTCCTACCCACTGCTTTCATCTTTAAAGATTGTTACTCCACCTGTTGTTGCTTTTCCTTTGAATATACTGAGTACCACAAATCTTACTTTGAATCCACCTCCCCCACCTCGAGTTATGGCTGCCCGCTATGCACCTCTTGTTTTACCTCAGAATATTGGGGATATGCTCGCTAATTACCAAAGTAAAATACCTCTTTTTGATGCCACTCATAACATTACAGCTCAGCAACATGTTGATAAAATGAATGACTTTTTTGACCTTCATGAGTTAGATATAAATGATGTGACTATGAGATTGTTTGTTCAAATTTTTGGAGGTGAAGTTTGAAAGTGGTTCAGATCTTTACCCACAGCCTCTATCATCACTTTGCCAGTCTTGCATAGCCAATTCCTAGATCGATGGGAGGTAAAGAAGAATCCCCTCCAAATTTTGTCTGAATATGAAAATATCAAGAGGACTGTCGGTGAAAGTGTGCAAGATTATAGTGTGAGGTTTAATGTAGTATATAATGCTATTCTAGCCAACAATAAACCAGTAGAGGGGTTAGCCTTGCTCAAGTTTCCAAATGGTTTCGATGTTGATATGGCATATCAGTTATGAGAATGTGATCCCACCACACTAGAAGATATGCAGAAGAATGTTGTAATTTTAGAAGAAAATCTTCTTGCTAAAAGAGCAAGAGTGAGATTTGAAAAGAGAGTGACCATAAAGGAGGAAGCATCTACCTTAGATGTCAAGATGGATACTTTGATTCGAACAGTGGAGAAGACGGTTGACAGGTTGACTATCACAGCTAGACCTGAGCCACCAATCAGGAATCCAAATTTTAGAGGATAGTAGCAGGCCCAATTCTAGATCAAGCAGAGGGAACAAAATTCACGAGAACAACCAGCACAACAATAGCATATCAGAACTCCTTTGTAGCAGAATTATGTTTAGGGAATGGAAGAAGAAGATGACGATGATCTTGTAGTTGAAGCAAATCATTTCTTCACTACCGATGGTATGCCCATTTTTCTGACAGAAGATGAAGAATATGCAAAGGTTCCAGACATTCAAATGGATGAAGATTGCATATTAGAAAATGATGCAGTTTTTGAGGATGAGTTTGATGATTTTCAGTGAGGTTACATGAACGATTTGACAGCACAACAAAGGAAATATTCTTTAAGGAGCAGAGATGTACCAATCAATCCCATTTAGAAAAGAAAAGAGAAGCAATTAAAGAATGACTCCTCAAACATTCAAAAGAAAGGGAAAGAGCCTGCTGATCCGAGTTCCAGCAAAGTACCATCAGCAAATAACATTGCAAATGAGAAGAATAATCAGCAAAATGTAGCAAAAGAGCAAGTAGAGAAGAAGGACCTTACTTTCAAAGAGGTAGAAAAAGTTTCATCCTTTAATTTAGAAAATGAAAGTGCTAAATTGTCCATTCCCTTGACTGAGCTAGTAAATAATAGCAATTATAAACACCAGGTGTCCAGAATTTTGCAAATAGACCCTTTGTCAGATATGGCAAATTTCGAAGATGATCATCCTGAACTCATTTTTGGTCCAGCCATAGAAGGTCAGTCTTAAGATATTGAGTTTGATATCCATTTTGATCAAAGTTTGTTTCACAGTAAGTATTTGAGTTGGATTGATCAAATAGTTTTTGACTCTTCTATATCTCTTGAAAACCTTGTTGAAAACTTTTTCACACAAACTAAATAAGGATCACAGCTCATCCATGCTCTTGATCAGTTGCAAAATCTTACCTCAAACGTAGATACTTGGGTGAAAAATAGACCATCATTTGATTTTCGAAATACCTCTTTTACATCTACTACAGCTTAAACAATCTCCTGCCCACTGCTTTCATCTTTAAAGATTGTTACTCCACCTGTTGTTGCTTTTCCTTTGAATATACCGAGTACCACAAATCTTACTTTGAATCCACCTCCCCCACCTCGAGTTATGGCTGCCCGGTATGCACCCCTTGTTTTACCTCAGAATCTTGGGGATATGCTCGCTAATTACCAAAGTAAAATACCTCTTTTTGATGCCATTCATAACATTACAGCTGAGCAACATGTTGATAAAATGTATGACTTTTTTGACCTTCATGAGTTAGATATAGAAGATGTGACTATGAGATTGTTTGTTTAAAGTTTTGGAGGTGAAGTTTGAAATTGGTTCAGATCTTTACCCGCAGCCTCTATCACCACTTTGTCAGTCTTGCATAGCCAATTCCTAGATCGGTGGAAGGTAAAGAAGAATCCACTCCAAATTTTGTCTGAATATGAAAATATCAAGAGGATTACCGGTGAAAGTGTGCAAGATTATTGTGTGAGGTTTAATGCAGTATATATTGCTATTCTAGCAAAAAATAAACCACTAGAGGGGTTAGCCTTGCTTAAGTTTCCAAATGGTTTCGATGCTGATATGGCATATTAGTTATGAGAACGTGATCCCACCACACTAGAAGATATGCAGAAGAGCGTTGTAAGTGTAGAAGAAAATCTACTCGCTAAAAGAGCAAGAGTGAGATTTGAAAAGAGAGTGACCATAAAGGAGGAATTATCTACCTCAGATGTCAAGATGGATACTTTGATTCGAGTAGTGGAGAAGATGGTTGACAGGTTGACTGTCACAGCTAGACATGAACCACCAATCAGGAATCCAAATTTCAGAGGACAACAACAGGCCCAATTCCAGATCAAGCAAAGTGAACAAAAGTCACGAGAACAACCAACACAACAATAGCAGATCAGAACTCCTTTGTAGCAGAATTATGTTTAGGGAATGGAAGAAGAAGATGACGATGATCTGGTACTTGAAGAAAATCATTTCTTCACTATCGATGGTACGCCCATTTTTCTGACAGAAGATGAAGAATATATAGAGGTTCCAGACATTCAAATGGATGAAGATTACATATTAGAAAATGATGCAGTTTTGGAGGATGAGTCTGTTGATTATCAGTGAGGTTACATGAACGATTTGACAACACAACAAAGGCAATATTCTTTGAGGAGTATAGATGTAGCAATCAATCCCATTCAGAAAAGAAAAGAGAAGCAATCAAAGAATGACTCCTCAAACATTCAGAAGAAAGGGAAAGAGCCTGCTGATCCGAGTTCTAGCAAAGTACCATCAGCAAATAACATTTCAAATGAGAAGAATAATCAGCAAAATACAACAAAAGAGCAAGTAGAGAATAAGGACCTTACTGTCAAAGAGGTAGAAAAAGTTTCATCCTTTAATTTAGAAAATGAAATTGCTAAATTAAAATTGTCCACTCCCTTGACTGAGCTGGTAAAGAATAGCAATTATAAACACCAGGTGTCCAAAATTTTGCAAATAGACCCTTTGTCAGATATGGTAAATTTCGAAGATGATCATCCTGAACTCATTTTTGGTCCAGCCATAGAAGGTCAGTCTCAAGATAATGAAGTTCCTCCCTTTTATCTGAGTCTTAGATTGCATGAATACGTTCTCCATAATGCCATTTTTGATTCCGGAGATTCTCATAATTTGATGCCTAAATCTATTATGGAGAAGTTAGGCCTGTATATTACCCTGAAATACCATTATTTGTACTCCTTCGACCCCGATAGAGTTCGTTGCATTGGTCTTATCAAAGATTTGGTATTGTCTTTAGATCAAATCCCGGCCAAAAATGTTTTGATGGATGTGGTTGTTGTTGATATTCCATCGTGATTCGGTATGCTCTTGTCTAGATCGTGGGGTGCTAAACTCAAGGGCACTTTACAACTTGACTTATCTTATGCTACCATTCCCGTTTTTGGTCAATTGAGAAAATTATACCGAGAGAAGAAAATGAAATATATGATCACCAGCAAAGAGAAGCCACTGAATCATCCAATAAATGTTGTACATAATGATTTAGAATCATTTGTTTTGTACTCTGATAGTGGATTAAATGAGTAAATATTCAGATTATAGAAGTAGATGATGTTCCAGAAGTTTCTGAAAATTTTAGGGTAGTCCTTAATCAGGAAAAAGAGAAAGTAACAAGTTCTTCTAAGCAGCAAAAGGTCAGTGAAGAGAATAAAAATGAAGTGATCAGTTAAGGTAAGGTAGAGAAGGAAATAGAATTTCAGCATCTAGAAGATGAAGCCAGTCTTTGGAGTATGGATTTTGATGGTGTTGTGGGTAAGGACAGTGCTGGTATAGGAATTTGGATTCACATCCCTGCTTTCCAGCCTACCAAAGTCCCAAGTAATGTTAGAATATGTTCTTACAAGTTGGCTTTTTATTTCTCTAACAATGAAGTGGAGTATGAAGCTTTGATTACAAGTCTTAAAATTTTGAAGAAATTGAATGCAAAAAGGATTTTTGTCTATGGTGATTTAGATCTGGTAATCAAATAGGTAAGGGGAGAGTATCAAGAAAAGCATCTGCGGATGAGAGCCTACAACAATACAGTCGTAGATATTTTGAGAATGTTTCCTGAATATACCTTGACAGTAGTACCTCGGACTCAAAACATTATTACAGTCTCACTCTCCACTACTACAAGAAATTTGAAGATCAGAATGAACTCCAACAACAAGTTTGAAATTCATGTCAAACATCGGCTTGCTGTTCTAGACAATTTAAGGTATTGTCAAGTGTTTTGGGATGACAATGAAATCACTACCTTTTGCAGAATGAAGGAAAATTCAAGGATGCTTCCATTGATGATGATTGTGATACTGATGAACAATAAATTGAGGTCAATCAGATGGAGCTATTGCAGCTGAAAGATAACATTATTACTAGAGGTCTCATACCTTTAGAGGAGCTTTTCAATCAGGATGATGTGGCTAGAAAACCAACCTTGGTTCCTATTGAAAAAGGAGTTGAAGATGTCAATCTCAGAACAGCTGACAAGCCCAAGCTTGTAAAGCTAGTAAAAGCATTGTCTCCTGAGGTAAAAGCCCAGTATGTTAGATTACTTTTTGAATTTTCTGATGTGTTTGCATGGGATTATTCAGATTTGAAGGTGTATGACAAGGATATAACTCAGCATACTATTCCTATCAAGCCAGATCAAAATCCTTTCAGATAGAATTTGAGAAGGATTAATCCTAAGCTGCTGCCATCCATTGAGAAAGAGGTGAACAGTTTATTCAAAGATGGCATCATTGTTCCAGTCAGATTTTCTGATTGGATTTCGAATTTGGTTCTGGTGCGAAAGAAGACTGGAGAAATAAGGTTGTGCAAAGATTTCCGGAACCTCAACAAAGTATCCTTAAAGGATAATTACCCACTTCCAATGATGGACCATATTCTGCAAAGAGTAGTTGGAGCATCACAGATGTCAATAATCGATGGTTACTCGAGCTATAATCATATCTTGGTGCATGGAAAGACCAAGACAAAATTGCCTTCACAACACCTTGGGGAACTTTTCAGTACGCCAAAATGCCATTCGGATTGAAAAATGTTGGAGCTACTTTCCAGCGAGAAATGGACATCGCTTTTGCTAATGAGAAAGATGTTTTCTTGGTTGTTTATTTAGATGATTTGATGGTATTTTCTGGTTCTGATGATGAGCATTTGCATCACTTGAGAGTTGTTTTTCATAGATGTAGAAAGTTCAAGATTTCTCTCAACCCCAAGAAGAGTCTTTTTGCCATGGACGAGGATAAACTCCTTGGTCATATCATTTCTAAAGATGGTATCCACATTGATCCTTCAAGGGTGGAGGCAATTCAACATGTAGACTTTCCACGCAACAAAAAGGAGATTTGGGCTTTCAATGGTAAGATGAATTTCTTACGTAGATTTATACCCAATTTGGTTGAACATTTACGTGAAATGACCAATATGTTGAAAAAAGACAACACTGTGAAATGGGCCGAGGATGCCATGAAGTCATTCAATTTGTTAAAGTTTACTTTGACCACAAACCCAGTCTTGATTAGTCCTGATTACACTCAAGATTTCATTATATTTTCATTTTCATCTGAGCACACCATGGCTGCAGTATTGATGCAAAAGAGAGATCAGATTGAGCAACCCATTTCTTTTTTCAGTAGGACTATTTGAGATGCTACCTTGTGGTATAATATCATTGAAAAATAAGCATTGGCTCTCATAAAAGCATTGAAGGATTTCAGAGTGTACATTCTGTATTCACATACCATAGCATATATTCCTAATGCAACATTAAAGGATGTTCTGATGCAAACTGATCCGGAGGGAAGAAGAGGTAAGTGGATAGCAACAATGTTGGAATATGATCTAGAGATTAAAGCCACTAAATTGATCAAGGGACAAGGCTTAGCAAAAATAATGGCAGAATCAAATATGCATGCTCTAGATATAAATCTTATTGTAGAAATTTCGGAGGATGAGGATGATGGCCCGCTCATTCAAGTTTCAGAAAATTTTCTCCAATAATCGTGGTATTTTGATATAGTTTATGTTCTACAGTATCTTTTTCCACCTCATAGAATGTCAAGGAGCAAAGGTAGATCACTAAAACTCAAATCAACTAAATTCTGCATTTTAGACAATGCTCTATATTAGAAAGATCTGGGAGGGGTTCTTCTTAATTGTTTGGTTGAAGATGGAGCTTAGCAGGTGATGCATGATTTTCATAAAGGTGATTACGGTAGTCATTTGTTTTGGAAAACAATAGCTAACAAAGTGTTAAGAGTAGGATATTATTGGCTAACATTATTTTCAGATTTGTATAAAACAATGATGAGCTGCCATGAATGCCATGTTTTTCAAGGAAAAATGAAGTTGCTTCCTCTTCCTTTAAAACCAATTGAAGTAAATGCACCTTTCCAGTAGTGGGGACTTGATTTCATAGGGGAAATCCATCCTATATCATCAACACAACATCAATGGATCTTGACAGCCACCGATTACTTCACCAAGTGGATTGAGGCCATTCCGACAAGGCAGACCTATTAAATTTTTAGAATTTAATATCTTGTCTCGTTTTGGCTGCCCTCACAAGATCATAACAGATAATGTAGCAGCATTTAAGTCCAAGAAGATGGTGTAGTTCTACAACAAGTACAATATTACATTGGGTCATTCCACAACATACTACCTGTAGGGCAATGGATTAGCTGAGTCATCAAAGAAGTCCTTGGTGAATATAATCAGGAAAATGTTGGAGGCAAATAAGAAGAATTGGTGTCGAAATCTTGTTAATTCCTTGTGGGCCGATAGAGTGAGCAACAAGAAATCCATAGGTATGTCACCTTTTGAGTTAGTTTATGATACTAATACATTATTTACTACATCACTTACAGTCCTGGTCATGAGATTACTACAAGAAGATGGCAGTGAAGAGGATGATATTCAGTGAAGAATTAATCAAATGATTCACCTTCAGCAAACAAGGGAAGAAGTTTCTCAAAATACTTTCTGGTTGCAAGAAAAGATAAAGAAGATCTATGACCGCAAAACCAAAGCAGAAAAGTTTCAGCTGGAGGATGTAGTGCTGCGGTGGGATGCATAAATTGAGGACAAAGGAAAGCATGGTAAGTTCGACAATCTATGGAAAGGACCATAAAAAATCTCAGCCTATCGAGGACATAATGCCTTTTTGTTAAAGGAAATGGATGGTTAGGATTTTTCAGGAGGGCCAGTGAATGGTAGGTTCCTGAAGCACTACTACTTTTGAGGTGGTTCTCTAAAATTATGTCACTGTCATTGTATATACCATTTTGATTTTACTTGCAAGTTTTCAAGTACACTGTCATTTGAGCTTGTGTCTCAAAGTGAAGGCTATAAAGTTTAAATGATTAGTGTCAAGTCTAAGTTAGTTTATAATCAAGTTTTGAGCCAGTTTGGTTGAGAGTCATTGTTCAGTGGTATTGAGTCATTTTCATTTTTTTTGGGTTTTAACCGTATTGCCCAATGGATGAGGAACTTGGTCTACAATCTTCTCAACACCTCCAAGGAGATTCCATCCCTAATAAGGCCAATGTTAGTGTCAGTATATGCATACTTCCATCAGGGATAAAAATTCACTCTTTGCATTTTCATTTTAGGAATCCCAAATTGAAATTTTTTTCATCATTCCATTAGGTCATGATATACTGATCCATTGATGGTTGTTTTCTCTTCAGAAAATCTTTCCCTCGTAGACTATACTTCTGATCCTTCTTCATATTGTCTTCAGTTAGGGTTTCAAAATTAATCTGTAGTTCATTTCATTAGGTCTAGGGTTTCATCACCAAGGTCAAGAAACTGATTTCAAGGTGTAAATAGAGGTCAGAAAGGGTGAGGATTATCAATAATCAAGCATGATGACTTGTAAGTCATAGCTATTAAAGTCATTATCTTTTTAACCTAATGTAATTTTCACCTCAAAAACATGTTTTTGAGGTGAAAACATAGTATTTTAGTTTATTTGTATTTCATATGTAATTTTAAGTTCCTATATGTAATAAGTGATCTCAGCTGCATCAGATCATTTCTCCTTGCTACAAGACCAAAAAACACTACAAAATTCAAGTCAAATTGAGCACTTATCCACCTACAAATATACAAGAAGAAAAGGCATTAAAACAAAGTTTTGAAAAAGAATTAGAAACATTGAAAATTTTGGCTTTTCAATTGAAAAATTCAAAATCTTCTTCTATTTAAACCCTCATACTTCATTTTTAAATTCATTATCTTCATTTTCCAAGCAAGAAAGTGAAAGGGAGAAGAAAAAAAAGTTAAGTTTGAGTGAGTTTGAGCAAAAAAAACCCGGCGCTACACTTTTTGTAGAGAGGCATTGCGCTTTTAGCTGAGACAGACAAGCATTCCGCTTTTGGAGGGAGGCACTGTGCTTTTCACCCGACACTACACTTTTCCCTGATTTTTCCAAAACAAAATTGAACGGGTGCTGCACTTTTTTCATGGCACTGCGCTTTTGAGCAAAGACGCTACACTTTTCCTAGAAGTGACCAAAAACCTCCAAATCTTCCAGCAAGCCTCAAATTTGTTTCTCTCTCCCTTATTATAGGTAATTACATGCCTTTCATCTTGGTTTTGGGTTGCTAAATCTAAGTCACAAGGATCATTGGTCATTTGTAATATCGAAACCCTAAAATTCTCCCTAATTCTACCTAAACCCTAACTCCTTCCTACTCCTCTCGACACCCAGCACTATAGTCCTAAAATCACCCTATCCCTTTTCCCTCATTCTGAATTTTCCTTCACATTCCCTTTTGTATTTTTCCCAAGAGCTCAAGACACAAAATCCTTCTTCTCATTTCCATTCATTTCCTACTTGCAAGCCCATTTTCCATCCCCTCATTCCTCATTTCCATACACTTCAACCTTGAAAAAATGGACTTGGAAGACCAAGACTAAGAGGAGGAGAACACAGGCAGTGATACTTTAGCTGATAGAGCCATGCAACTGAGAAAACCACACAATGGAGGCAGGATTAGTAGAGAAGAGAAATCAAACCTTAGGGAATTGTAGGCTTCTGAGTTGGTTGTCACATGTTTGAGATACCTTGGCTGCTATGAGTTCTGTGAATAGCTTGAGAGTGTGCAATATCACCCGGAGCTCACTAGACTTTTTGCAGCACATCTTCAGGACAATAGGGTGAATTTTGCTAGGGTAATCTTCACCATTTGATCTTCCATTATTTTAGATGTTACTAGGATTCCTAATGTAGGGGAGAAGTGGTACAAGCACCAGGACCTAGATGAGTATTATTATGAACCTTATATCAAACCCTAGTACAAAAATTAGGTGAAGAGACTATTTCCTTTTAGGTTTCTTGAGAACAAGTACGTACCCATGATGAAAATCATCATGAAGTATTTCACTTGTGAGGGCAGGTTCTCCAGGCTGTACACTTATCACATCAGGCTCATCATGCATTTTACCAGGGTGAGGATGTTAAACCTCCCTTACTACTTGTTCAGGAGTATTGAGAAAATGGCTTTTATTTTCCAAAGGAAACCTTAACCTCAACAGATAAGAAAACTTTATCATTACTCTCTAATCAAGTTCATTGTGCTTCATCATCTCAGTCTCCTTAACATCCCTTGGAAGACCTTTACTTGTCATGAGATCTTCAGGAGTCCTCAAATTCCTCCACTGGTGCCTCAAGAAGCAGGAGGATCTTCTAGCCCAGTGAAAACAAATGAGGAGGCCAAGGAGACAAGAACTACTGAGGTGCCTATTCACATGAAATATCAGAGGAGCACTAGGAGATTATTTGCAACAGATAGGTAAGTGTTTTCTGCACGATATGTGGAAGGGGCCTTGCCTTCTTCATCGGATCATAGGCAATTGTTTTCTCCATGGGATGTGGAAGGGGCCTTGACTTCTTCATTGACACAACAGGTATAGGTTCAGCAGCTGCACAAAGGAAAGGAAATTTGACTTGATAGAGCACGATGAGCCGGAACAACACCACTCTCATCATGACATGGAAATAATTGACTTAGAGGCCCAGGAGAAGGAGAAAATAAAAGACATCATCATACGGGAACAGGAGGATCAAGTATAGGTTTTGATAGAAAATATAGAGAGGGCCAAATAGGTCATCACATACTTAGATCAAGAAAACTAACAGTTGAGTGACAAACAAGTCCTCATAGAGTTGGAAATTCTTAAGGCAAAAAGGCAAAGTGGCAAAGAGGCACAAGTCACTTTGACTCCAATTGAGTAGGAGATTGAACATAATAGAGAGAATTGGCTTGAGAGAGTCAACCTACACCTTGAGAAGCTACTATAGATGGCCAATAGAGATAATTAGATGCTCAGACACATGGCCTATCATTACAAGACCCGCAACAGGACTTGCAACAGGAGGGTCAAGAAAATGAAAGCTAGGCTAAGGCGAGCCTTGAAAGGCAAGAAAGAGGAGGATAGACTTAGAGTGCTGGATAAATCCTCCTTGGTCCATCAGAGCACATGATGGTGGTGCTTCACACAAAATTTGGGCAAGTTTTGAGAAAATTTTTTCATTTGTAAATTTTGAGTTTCATTACATAGAAAAACTGCTTAAATGTGTAGCGCCACCAGCGCTGCGCTTTTCCTAGGGGCACCCATTGAAGAAATGGCTTGATTTTGTGGATTTAGAGTGATGAGGACATGCACCCTAGCAAGTTTAAAATTTTTTGAGGCAGAACTGGTCCACCAAAAGGTCAAAAACACACTAAATGACCTTTCTGCCACTTTTTGGACACACAAAAGAAGTCTTGGGACAATCAATTGTTGAGTGGTCAAATGACCTTCAAATGTAGAAATTCTAAGTGTTTTAGAAATTTCACTTGAATACCTTTCCAATTAGCTATCTTGGGCTTAGTTTGGATTCCGGGAAGGCCTCCAAAAGTGACCTAAAAGTGGCATTGTGCTTTTTCCCAATGGTGCAGCGCTTTTGGCAGTTTTGCTCAGGGTTGTTATTTTTCTAGTTTTTTTACTGTAATCATGGATTCTCTCTCATGGTGGATTATTTTCCATTGTAAATGATGACTTTGCATGTAATTATGATAGAAAAATAGTGATAGAGTGTAGATTCATTATTTAGGAGTTAGTTTGAGCTCAAATGAATCAATTTTTCACTTTTAGAGGCAAGTTCTTAATGATGGCTATATTTCCATTTCTTGTTCAGTATCAGTTAGATTACCTCCTCATATTAGGGATTCAACCCATGAGGATGGGAGGAGGCTGAATACGTGTCTATATCTTCTTCTTCTTTCTCTTTGTTGAGGGTTGGACTTAGTTGGATGCTCATACCTTGATTGCACACCTTTGTAAGTAGTTTTGCAAGAGATTAATAAGAATTGCAGCTATTTTTATGGGATCCCTGTGGTATGGAGTTTTAGTACAATTTCTTATTTTGTGATTATATTTTTATATGTTTTATGTATGCTATCAATCATTTAATTGCTTCTAGTTGAATGTTTTCAAGTTTGATAGGCAGAATTCATTGCATCAATTCTCTGCCTTGGGAAACCATTCACCATTTCATGTTTTTTGCAGTCCAGGAAGGATCCACGATCGTCACATGCCCTTCTTAGCTTCTCACCAATCTTAAAAATATTACCTCATCAAGCTCTAGAGTGTTAAATCCTATTCCTACCTTGCCCCATAGAACACCCTGCATTTCTGACCTAATCTCCTAGACCTAAACTGCCCAACTCCTCCTGATCTAGCAAAACCCCTTTAAATTCCAATCAAAACTTTCGTGCTACTATACCTAGCCTAATATCCTTCACTGGATCCAATCATCTTGATCAAGATCCTTACGAAGAGAGCCCTCTCTCGACCTAGTAGGGCTAGCTACTTGGCTAAGCTTGGTTTGTGGTTACCCTGGCATTGCCTCCCTTCAGCCTGAGGTCAATCTAGGTGATAACACAACTTAAGGCTCAACATCTCACATGATATAGGAATGAGGGTGACTAGAAAGCAAAATTCACTCTCACAGGCTCACTTTCTAGCGACCAAAGACCAGAATTGTCAATGCTATGCCAATGACTCCGGGATTTGAGCCACTTTCTTTAGGTCCAGAGCCTAGGTCATTGCATAGAATTGAACCATCTCTACAAATTAGTAAAAGAACATGGAAATTATAGTGCTAAATCAAATACTTGTTCAAGACCTTGACTGGACCCCTACTAGCCATGATAGGCATTTCGTCAAACATATTGCAAATGTGTAATCTATAGGTGTAATTCACAGTTCTGAGCATAAGGGTCTCATACTTAGCTGAGAATCACTATGAACCATTGATGCCTCAACACATCAACTACCATTCCATCCATTAGGTCATTGATACATTGATCATTCAATTGTAAGTAAAATCATGATGAGAGCCACACATGGCTGCTATCATAAAACACATACATAACCAACATAATAACAAAAACATATACTGATGAAAGTACACTCATATAGACCACATATAATCCATCAAAATGCTCATAGAAATACAAGGTGAAATAACATTTCATTAATGATGCAAAATCCAAACTCGTGATGGGACTTCCACATTCCACCTAACTGTAAAATGGATGAGCGAAATTTCTCTTCAACCATTCAGCCCCGTGCCATATTCCAAGCATTAATGTGGGATCTCATAGAACACATAAATCAAAAACCATCCAGGGCTTCCAGAGGCCATCCACCTCAACCCATCAAACAATGATTCCATCTCATAGTTGGACATCACAAAACCATCATTAGATTGGTCTCTATCTCATCCATCCAGTGCTCCAGAGCATTTTTCCAACCACGGCTCCAGGACTAGTAACTCAACCCAAAAAATTTACTCGGTTCCAAAGTGTTTTTCCAACCAAGGCTCCAGGACTAGTAACTCAACCCACCAAGGGCTCTAGAGCATTTGTCCAACCAAGCCTACGGGACTAGTAACTCAACCCAAGCTGAGAAGGGGGCTTAGGACTTAATTTCATAGGGTCTATGGGACCTAGAGGGAAGGTAACGAGAGAAATTGATAGGGGAACCCCCAATAGTGGTGATAAGGGGATTAGGAGTCCAATTATCACAAACCATAAGCCCTTAACCCATAACTAGTAAATTCCCTATCCCCTTAACCCCGAATCGATAATCCCTTAACCCCTACACTCACAACTCATAACCCATAAACCCCTTGACTCATTAAATCTTAAGACACTAACACCTAACATATAATCCATGAACCTCCTAAGCCATAACTCCTTATCCTCTTCACCTGTCACCCTTAATCCCTAACCCATCACCCTTTAAACACCTTAACTTCTAACCCCTTAACCACTAACACCTAAATCTCCTAAATCTTAACTCATTAACCACTAAACTCAATTGTGTCAATGTAGAATAATATACATAAGAGAAAATAAAGTGATATTATCCACATAAATGCTTGAAATAGCCTTAAATTAGCCATGAGTGGTGATCCAGGGGGTGAATGTGGGCACTATTAAAGTTACATCATATTTAAATTCATTCTACATTGCGAGGTTGTTCTCCAATAGGGTAGAAGCATCATCACAAGGAAGCATGACACATTTTTGTGGGGGAGCGATTAAAGTTGTAACACAATTCAAGTGATTTACACCTCCAATGTAAATGACATCATTTTATGTTTTTGTCAGGTTGGTAGAGAGGTTATTTATAGAAAATACATTCAATGTACTTAGACTTCATCTTTTCAGAGCCTCAACTCTAACATCTATTTGTACCAGGAACACTTCATGCAAATGAAAGGGGGGATTTTTGTTTAACTACATATGCACAAGAGCACCGGATGCTGCCCTTCGGATCCCCCCTTGGTGCATTCAAAGTGGGTTTACATTCACGTCGAGTTGAAACTAATCGTAATGACCTTCCTCTTCTTAATAACATCTGCTAGCGTTTCCATATACACGAGATAAAATTAAAGGATCACCTCATCAGTAGATGCCCCTATTTATTATGAGATTCAAGTGACATTCTATTGTCTTTATCAACATTTGGATGGGTCATTATCTACATTCTTTAAATACACGTCTAGAACTTTTTATGAGGGAATTCCTTTGATTTAGATCTTTATATAAGGCCTTATGTGGCCTTCCCCTATAGAACGCTTCCAAGGGGGTCACCTCCTTCCATGTTGCCTTGCTTACTTAGGACCTGTCACGTGGAATGAGTCGATCTTGCGGACAAGATAGACCTTCCTAGAATCTAAAGAAGACCTAATGACAAACAAACCAACCAGACACTATCTTTCTCTAAATTTGCTTTAGAAATAATGGCAAACAAATGTGTTTAAGGCCTACTCATGTCCAACGCAAGTTTGGGGATGCCTTCGCTCCTTTGATCCAAGTAAATTCCTTTGTCACAAACCTGCAAACACAAACAAGGCAAACGATTAAATAGCACCTGAATAACCAATATTATAAAACATATTTAACATGAAAGTCAAGGAGTCCATGAAACAAATAACATGAGATACTTGTTGAGAAAAATGAGCTTGATTGTATTAATTCAAAAGGAGAAGAACCTTACAACCTTTGCCTTGACGCTGTACAAGCTCCTCCCAGGGTCCAACAAGAAGTCTCCTCTACTTTGACAAGCTTCACTCACTCCCTAATGAAGACAAAAAGTTATGTGATCTCTCCTTTTAAGCTCAAATAGGAAGTCTTGATTTCACTAGCATTTACCCTCAAAAGTTCAGCTTCTAACCTCTCTGGCCACTGACCCAATGCCTCAATTTATAGTGCAATGGAGATCAGTTACCATCTCCTCCTTCAAAGGGATAGAGTCCTCCTTCAAAGGGATAGCTCCTCTCAACAAGGGATTAGTTCCTCCTCTCATGGGATGCATGAACCACTTGGAGCGAACAATCCACGTAACAAATTCTTCTAGAAAAGTCTAGAATTAACCCAAGATGATTTTTTTAAGATAAAGATTGTGCCTTTTGACTTTTACAGGGGTACGCACCTTCCCCTTTACATACAGAGCGTATAAGTATGCAGATAACTTGAACAAAAGGTGCGGGCCAGCAGGAAAAAGTAAGAGAAAGTGCGGAACCAGAGTTACATTGTTTTTTTGATGTCTTTCTCTCATTTCTCAAGCTTGTTTTGAAGAGCTGAGGTTTAATACTTTCTTAGGAAGCTAGTATAGGTAATGAATTACCTACACCGACTGCAAATAATCAAGGTGACGATATTTTTGTGTAACAGGTAGGCCACCTCATCCCAAGGATAAGGTAGGATTTCCCTCCTAACTCCATTCTTGTCCTCAACAGGATTTTCATTGGTAGTGAATAAAGTATATTTAGCAGTGACACTAGTGGCTTTATCGTATATGATTCACTTTATTCCTAGAGGTAGGTTTGTTACTCTACTAATTATTTGAGGGTTGAGAGATATATCCAACCCCCTCACCAGAGTGGTGGCACTGTCCTCTGTTTGTGAGTTCAGAGCCATGGAAAATTCGAAGGTAAGGTCATCATCATACCCTTTCAATAACTCGAAGAATCCTAGCCACTGGTGTCTTCTAAAAATATCTAACACTGGAGGGAGTAGGTGGTTTCTCTTGGTATCTGAGGGCTCCTTTATGTTAAACCATCTCCCCATCTCTTCTATATGTTCTCAGTTAAGTGAGGGAGAGATACTTCTTCTATATATTTAGTGTGTAATTTAGTGGTAGCAATGAGTTAAAAATTCGTTGTTAATGAAAATTTCTTACATTCCCATTACTCCACTACTTGAAAAGACCTTTTAATTTCACAATTACACTACCACTTCCTATAGAATTTTAGGTGAAATTTGGATGCAATATGATGGATGGATGAATGAGATGGTGGAACTTACTTTTTTTTAAGTAGTTAGGGATGAACGTGGTAATTCGGAGATCAATTCAAACCTACGTGGATTTCCTCCACCTTCCTGGCCTTCTTGTACCAGTGTCTCATCCATCCTGTAGTAGTTGTAGGCTTGCCTGTAGCTCCTTCCTATAGTAATTACAAAATGGGGTTCGAAACTCGTCAATGATAACCCAAGATTTTCATCTCCCTAATTGTTTTTGAAATGAGATATTAGGCAAAAGAACTCGATCCCAAGTACATAATATGTAATTTTTGGTTTAGGCTTGGAGCACTGTGGTGACCTAGCAATCACAAGGGGTTTCCTCTTTTGGACCATTTTCCCCACTATAAGTAATTATTTCTCCTTTTCTCATAATTGATGTGACATCTCCACATTACATGAGTTCTTACCATCACTTTTAGTTTACTAGCTGAAGGTGGCCAAGTTAACTGACATTTACACATTAAAACATCATGTATCGACAATTACACATTTTCATTATTCACATATAGGGAGCAGGTAAGAGTTTCCATACTTGTGCCTACCTCATGATCAAAATGTTTCATGGATTTTCATGTTGGAGCTAGACCATATCACTTACATCAAAGGACTTGGCTTGTTGGCTTATTTCTTGTGTATTTCTTCATTTTTACCCATGATACTTGACTGGCGTGGTTTCTATGTGTGCAAGTACCTTGTTGATGTTCAATATGCTAATATTAGAGTAGAGTCCTCCTGGGAGTGATATGACTTCTTCATAGTAGTCTCATAAGTTTCCATCATGCCTCCACTGATTAGATAAAACAAGTTCATTTTTGTTTGTGATGTGTGCATAGGATGCTATAGGAGGATGTTTTCTTCCTATAGCAATAATTTTCTTTTCCTCTAGGGTTTCCAATCTGCATGGGGGTGATGATAGAAATTTTAATAAGCCTTGAGCACAATGCTAGGACTATAACGAAGTAGTGTATAATTGTAGAAATGAAGATAATGGCTTCTCAGCGTTTTTAAATCTTTTAACACGGGTAAGACAAAATGGAGGAATTAGTGAATTTGTTTTATGAAATGAGGTGGATGAGTGATATATTGATGATGGAACATGATGGGGGGGCCTTATTTATCATTTTCAAGGTCATAGGCTACTTTTTGGGTTATCCTTGTCCTTATACCTCCCTCCTGTGTCTTTTCAAAAGCCTCTGGTAGCACTATAGGACCATCCTATAGCACTTACAGGTCCTTACTATAGCAGTCCAGAGAGGGGGTGAAACTTGATTTTCGGGCTAATGGGAAGGTGGAGAGAGGTGATCACACGAGGGGAGATGATGGATAAGAAGTGTATGGATGGAAGAATGAAAGAAATATTGAGGATTTTGGCCCTATAACCATGGAATCTACCCCTTTATATAATCCTACAAAATGACAAAAAGGATAGAAAACATGGTAAACATCCTTTTCTTGTTCTCTCTTCCTTTTTCTCTTCTTTCTTGAGACACACAGGCCACCTAAGAGGAGGTTTTCAACCTGTATGTCTACCCTAGGTGACTCAAGAGAGGTTTTCACTTAGGTATCTTTATTATTTTTTCTCATCTTTTTCCTACTCATGGACTTCCTTAGAGAGGTTTTTAACTGAAGAGTTGGCCTCAGATGCCTCATAAAGATTTTCATCCAATAATTTATCATTTTTCTCTTCTTTCTTCCTTTTTGCTTTCCTTTCAACAAAAAATATCTAATAGTGTTGTGGACCGAGGGCTATGACACTCCCAATGACATTGGCTTCTTTGCTAATTGTATTGATGAATTCTTCCTTAGACATGGAGTTCCTATATAACTTCAACCTATAACCATCTACAAGAAAGGATATCCCTTCCTCATCAATGGTCCTGATATCAACAGCTCCATTATCATGACATTTTTATATCACATATGGGCCTAACCAACTTGTCATCAATTTTCCTTTAAAATCGTTGAACGTGAAATAATATAATAATGGCCAATCCCCTTATTGAAAAACGTTTTCCTTGATAGTCTTATCATGCCATACCTTCCTTTGAAATTGTACAACTTTAGTGTGGATGAGGGCCTACATTCTGAGCTCATCCAAGCTATTCAATTGGATCAACCTCTCTTGATGTGCTTTGATGACATCTATGTCCAATTAGGTTTCCATTCTCAAAATATTATACTGAAACCCAATAGAAAGCAAAGCTTTCTTCCCATAAACTAGATCGTATGGAGTGAACCCAATAGTTCTCTTCTAGGTGGTGTTATAGGCTCAAGTGGCCCCCACTAATCTGTCTACCCAATCTCTTCTTTTTTTTCTCACAACCTTGGTGAGGATGCTTTCCAATTCCCTATTTGTATCCTCTACTTGCCCATTTTCATGAGTGTGATAGGTAGTATATTTTTTGTGTTTGATATGGTGTTTCCTTAGGATATTCTCAATCATATGTGATGTGAATTGAGCCCCCTGGTCGGTGACTATCTCCCTCGGGTAACCAAATATGTAGAAAGTATTTTCCCTTAAGAAATCAACCACTTTTTCCTTTGTTGTCACTTTGACAACCTTTGTCTTAGCCCACTTTGTCAAGTAACCAGTGCAAACAATGATGTATTTTCTCTCCCCTAATGGTGGATCAATTCTCCCAATGAAATACATGGACCACTTGTCAAATGGCTCTGAGACCACTTGTTGTTGTAGAGGCATTTCATCCCTCGGTGTGGGTTTCCCCATCCTTTGGCATAGATCACATTTTCTGGTATACCATCTTACATCTTGGTGGAGAGTCAGCCAATAGTAGCCAACTTGTAAGCATTTGAAAGTTGTTCTATTCGAAACAAAATGACCCCCAGAGGGCCCATCATGGCAAGTTGTGCGGATGTAAAAGGCTTCCTCTTCCCTAACACATCTTCTTAAAATTAGATTTGGTTCTAGATTGAAAATATTGCCCCAAATCTCCTTAAAAATTTTCCCTTCTCTCTGGATGAGAAATTTGGAGGAAATTTTTGAGTAACTAGCTAGTTAGCTATGTTAGTAAACCAAAGAGATAGCACTCAGATAGAAAGTAGGTGCTCATATAGAAGCTAATCATCAACCATCCCTTCATGATCTAAAAGAAAAGTAATTCTAGAGAGAAAACCTACAACTACATTTTTTTTCCTTGCTTTTCCATGATAGTCTAATCAAATTGTTGTAATAATAGCAACCATGTAAATATTTTTTGGAAAATATATTAGGCATATTTATTTGAATTCATTCTCTTAGGATTTTAGTTACAAATTTTTGTTCTTGCCTACTATTAATTTCTTTTCAAATGAACATTTAAATTTTTTGAATTACTTTAGGATTTGATTTCATGACATTCGCTCCTTTACATCATTAGTTTAACTTGGTAGCCTTGACAGTTGCAACATTCTTGATCAATGAAAGGAAAACATAAATGGTATTTCTTTGTGGCCTTTTTCAATTCTCTGTAATCCACATAGATCATCCACTTCCCATTATTCTTTAGGACTGAGAGTAGAGGGGACACCCACCTACTATTTGAGACGAGGTATATGAACCCTGCATCGAGCAAATTTTGTAACGCTTACTTTACTATGTCCTTGAGGGATGGGTTCATTCTCCTATGAGGTTGGCACATAGGTTCTCATCCCTCTTTGATGTAGATGTGATGAGTGCAAACTGAGTGATGCACCCCCCTAATTTCTTTATAGTTCCATGAAAATGCATCTAAGTTCTCTCTCAATATCTTGCATAATTTCTCTTCTTGGTAGGTCGAGAGAGACGGGTTAATCTCCAAGGTTCTAGATGGGACCAATTATACAAATTTCACATGGGCAGGACTTGGGTCAAATTATTATAATTAAGTCCAAATGGTACTCTTAGATTCTTTCACTAGATCATCAAGGGGCATGATATTGGGGGGTTAGCTCTGAAGGATCTAGTCAATGAGGTCATCTTCATCGGGTTTCCCCCCTCCTATAAAAACATCTAGTGTATATATTGAGTAGGATGTTGTATGATAAGATTCATCTTCAACCCCCTCTTCTAGCCAAAAGGCTAAGTCATGCTCAATGGATCGCTAAGAAAGAGGATACAATACCAATTGTTTAGACAAGTGTTCATTATTAATGGTCATTTTCCTAGCTCAACAACTAATGTAAGAATTAGTAGTGACTAACCATTGCCTTCCCAAGATGAAAGGATACCCATTGAACTTGTTCTTGGGCTAGAGAACTAAGAAGTCAGTAGGATACTCCCAAGAGTCAATTGTGACCATGACGTCCTCAACAGCTCCCTCACGATCTACTGTAGACCTATCTACAAGTTGTAGCATTGTAGTGGCAAATCTCCTTAGAGGTTTAGGTTTATCATGGTGTCTTTAGTTATCACATTGATGGAAGACCTAACATCAATCAGGGTATGAAGTACAATAATGCCATCAATGTGCACATCTACGACTGGACTTCCAAGGTCTAAATATTTTGGAAACATCACTCTCCCCAGCATTAAATTAGGTGTTTGAAACATTTCTCCTTGATAACCTTATTATATATGGGAAAATTCTTAAAAGCCTAGAGAAGGGGTATTTTAACACATATTTTCTTCAATTCTCCTAGAAGTTCAATCTGTTCTGGCATATGTTGGCTAGGGTGGATCAATATCTGAGGAAAAGGATGTGTATTTACATGAGGGAAACTATCATCCTTTTCCTCTTCAAACTCTTCAAGTGGAGATGGTGGATGGTTATTTGGAAGAACTCTTCTAGTCGTAAGGTTGATCTCTTGGATATCCAAAACATAGGCAAGGTCAGATGTCTCTCCATTCTAGACCTCTTTTTCTTGCTTGTTAATCGAGTTCAGATTGGGTTGGGAAAGTAACTAAGGTTTCTTAGGTGGAGCAGGATGAGTGGGTTGTGGTTGAGTTTGAGGTGTAGGTAGTAAAGTAGGAGGTTATTTGAGTTGAGGCCTCTACCCTTGTGATGGGTTGTTCCATTGAGGAGGTTGAGGAGCATATGGATCAAATGGTTGATTAACAGGTGGGAGAGAATATTGAGGAGAATAAGGCCAATAAGGAAGTGTGGACCATGATGGATGAGTGGAAGAGTACCTAGGTGGAAAGGGCGCATTATGGTTGGGATGGTAATAAGGGTAAGATACACCGTGCATGCACTACTAATATGGTCGAGGTCCTTGAGGTTTCCTTTAATTTATAAAGTAGAGCTACTCAGACCCACCTTCTGCCCCTTGCTATACAAATTTTGACCCAAGAAAAGAAGGGAATTTATCTATGGCATGGTTTTCCTCACAAAATGAGTAGGCCTCTATGAGTTTTAATGGACATTCATTTTTGCGGTGCCTTTTAGTGCATTTAGGGTGGAAAATAATGAGGGCTCTCTCTATTTCCTCTTGTTTGCTCTTGACTTGCATGGTATCCATTTTCAAAGAAAAGTTATACATATTTTCACTTTTAAAGTCCTCCAACATGTTCTTAATATCATTCTTGATGGATGTTTGTTATAGCTGCAAATATCACCCTTTGTATTTGTGATGCTTGGTTTATGGTCTAGGGCAAACCCTCCTTCTAGACTTGGTCCAAATATTTTAAAAACAATGTTTTACTCCCTATATGCTACATTTCCCTATGTTAAAAGCATGTACACATGGGTCAGTCTATACCCAACCCGCGTATATGTGTTAAAACACTTAAAATTTTAAATTTCCTTAACTATGGGTGGAGATCACGGGTATTACCTGTTGATTACCTATTAGTTCCCATGGCCCAACTGTTCCCAACTGTTTCCCAACTAAAAAACTAATTTGGGAGAAGTATAAAAATACTTCAATGGGAAGACCTTAAGGAGGAGAGAAGATACAAAATTACTATATTGAGATTATCCCTTGATCAAGTCTGAAGAATCATTGTGCTTCAAACACTTCCCCAAGTTCACGAAACCCTCAACATGTCCCTAATCTCATTCTTGATGGATGTTATAGAAGGAGAGGAGTTCGCCAAGCCTTGGCTAGCTCTACCCTTCTTTCTAGTGGCCCTAGAGTGATTCTTGAACACATTTTTAATGTATTCGTAGGATAACTCATAGATATCTCCCCCTGTAAACATGTTGTGGGTCTCCAACATGTTTTCCTTGATCCATCGTAGAAGAACTAGTTTGAGTGATTCAAGATCAAGGGTGCATCTGGCCCTCCTATAACTGAGTTGAATCTCTCCTCATAGTCTTCTATGGATTAATTAAGTCCAAGAGTCATTCTAAATATTTCTTCCTTGATTTCTTTGGACCTACAGTACTCCTTGTACTTTTCATTAAAGGCTTATTGCATTTGAGGCCAAGTAGTGATGCTACCTCAAGATAAACCCATAAACCAACACAATGTTGCATATTTAAGGGTGTAGGTGAGTAAATTAAATTTTTTATCATCATAGGCATAGTGATAGGTCCTATAGACAACGACAAACTCAAACACGAAGGTATCAGGATCGTCAGGGGTTAAGCCATAAAAGTGTGGAAGGACAAAAGGGCTTATATTCTTCATTCTATTCTCTATATTAGTCTCTCTAATTGGGAAAAAATATTTATTCATGTTTTCAACCATAGGTTGGGTAGGTGAAGTGGCCTCTTCTTCTTCCTTAATATGTTCTTCAAAGATTTTAGGTTTCTCATCTAGAGGGCCTTCTAACTCCACTGTAGCTAGAGAGGGAAGATGATATTCACCAAAGAAGAGTGGAGATTAACTGCTTGAGGGTGTGGTGGTGTTTGGTAATAATTTTCCTTGATTATTGTTAGATTCAGTCTTGTCAGTCCTCTGTCAGAGATCAAAACTCTTTCTTCATGTCATTTTTAGGTGTCTCGCTCCATTCACTCAGCTGCACTCCGCTAGAGGCATGCCATAATCTGACGGAAGGGTCTTGTCAGTTCATTCCCCTTATGTCTTGTACCTGTTGGCTTAGGTATTTTCATCAAAGTTATTAAAGTCCATTATACTCTATGTTTGATATTTTAATGGACAAGAGTCAACTCAGTCATTAGGTCTAGGGTTTGCAAATTGTTGTTCTCAAAGTGCTTCAATAATACTTGCAGGCCAGAGGAAGGTTCAATAATTCACTCAAATGATGTTTATGAGAAAGAAAAGATTAATTTTGGAAATTTGAGAGATGGTTTTGTCCACAATAGATGAAGGAAGAAAAACCTCCTTCACAGTTTACACAGGTGTCATGATTTTAGCGAAATGTCAAAAATACAATTTCCTCGGGAGAATTGATGCACCTCTAACATTACCTTGGGAACATCAAGTTTGATCCTAGATTGGTTAGCTAAATGACTTTCTTGATGAGAAAAATGATAACTAGACACAAATAGCTTTCCAATGAGCTATCATGAGCTCAATTTGGAGTTGAGGAACACCTGTACAAGTTGACCGCAACAGCACTCTGCCTTGAGGCAGCTTCACTAGGCACACTTTGGCCAGTCTTGGAAGATTTAATTTTTGAGAGGGAAAATGAACTCTAAATTGAAAAATTCTAGTTGGGTTGGATAGCAGACTCATATACCTTTCCATTGAGCTATCCTACAGCCAATTTGGACACTGGGAAGGCCTCCAAACGGCTCCTGCAAAAAGCACTATGCATAGGCTCAGGGCGCGGCGCTTATGATGGGGAGCTCCAAATCAAGAAAGGTTTGCATTTTTGGATTCAGCATGAAAAATCATGACTTTTGGTGCATGGAAAATAAATTTGGAGCATTTTTGGGGCATTTTTGGGGCATTTTTTGTCATTTGACAAATTTTTGTGCACAAACAGGGTTTTTCTCCCTATGCGTCGCGCCACTGGCACTGCGCTTAGGATTGGGAGCTCCAAATAAAGAATGGTTTGCATTTTTGGATTCATCATGAAAAATCATGACTGCGGGTGCATGTCCAAGAAGTTTGGGCAAGTTTTGAGTCCCCAGGAGGTCAAAAACACTCAAAAAATGACCTCTCTACCCCTATTTTGACTCACAGGAAGCAGTCTTGGGAGAATGAAGTTTTGGAGGGGAAAATGAGCACCAAATTCAGAAATTCCACTTGGGTTGGAAAGTAGATAGGCAAGGCTTTATAACAAGTACACTTGGGCATAATTTAGACTCCAGTAGGTACTTCAAAACCACCTCCAAAGTGGCGCCATGCATATAGATTTGGGCACGGCGCATATAGACCCAAAGGCCAAAAGCACTTCCTCTTCGCGACATTTCGATTCGCGACTTTCTCCAAGTGGGCCTGCTCATTTACACTATATTCTTCTTGGAACCTAAGGCAAAGTTTAAAGAGTATTTTAATGAAAGTTTTGCTTCTATCCAAGTGGCAAAGGAAGGCGAGCAGTCACCCAAGCCATTTCTCATTTTTGTAATGCTACACCTGTAACTAATGGTTGACTTTCCTTTTCCATTTTGTAATCATTTGAGAAACTCCCCAACTGTGGGTCGTTTTATTTCCCGATGGCATAGTCTATTTATTGTATGAAAAACTATTTGCAAAGGGTTGGTTGTAATTTCTGGGAGACTGTGGGAGAGAAACTCAGTTCTTCATTGTATATTTTGATAGAGAATTAATGAAAGGCAGTGGCTCTGGTTCATGAGATTCATGTGGTGGGAGTGTAGGAAATGTGAAAGTTGATTTTCCCAAAGGTTGCCTGATGAAGATATTCCTGGCCACTCTAGAAGGTGAAGCCCAATCTTGGTATGAAAATTTTCCCGCCGCTTGTATTTACTGTCTAAAGGATTTTCATGCCCTGTTCATTGAAAGATATAAAGACTCTTATCCATTATTAAATCTAGTTCATGACTGTTGCAAACATGCTTCTACTTTTATTTGAAGCCTTGAAAAATACTATGAGGATGATAATTTTATGGATGATGATATCATGCAAGCCTTGTACGAGAATCCATTTCAACAACATGAAGAGAAACTAGAGGAGTCCCATCAAGATGCTCAAGAAAATTTGCAGCAGAATCAAGATCTTTGTATAGTGGAAAATGATGGAATTTGCATCTTGACAGTCAACATGAATTACATGTAATATATCAGTAGGTTGAAGAGTTCCATATGGCTGAAAGTGATGAAAGAAAAAGTGTCATTTCAAATCTGCCCATAGAAGAAGACAACATGCAGAGAAATCAAGTTTCAAATTCAGAATGTGATAATGTTAAGACAACCATTTCAGATGTAGATTCAGATTATGGTGACCAAGAAAACCTTCTACTAAGTCCCATGAAAGAGAACTCTGCTGCTGAAATCATCTGGGATGAAGAAGACAGAGTTTTGGATCCAAATGTTCTCATGTCATCAAAAAACAGTCTTCATGAAGAGGTAATCCAGTCAGCTCATGAACAGCGAGATGGGATATTTGCTCAAGCAAGTGAAAAAGTTCCTCTGGATGAATTTATGGTAGATGATAGAAATGTTATTGTTAGGTTTCAAGAAACATGAAGTTTCTTTTCTCATGATTGATGAATGTGATGAATGTAATGAGAATCTGGCTATCATATCGTATGAAGATGACCTACCATATATTCAGACTTCAGAAGATCAGACCATTCAGGATTCCCTTTTAGATTCCTCCTCGTACGTCTCATGTTTTGAAATTTTCTTTGAAAAGGAGATTTGTTCATCCACTTGTTCAGAATTTTTTGAAGACCCGGAAGATACTCTTATTTATGAAGAAAGACCAGAATCAAGAGAAAAAGATACCTTGTTCTTCTAGCAAGAGGTCAATCTTCATGTTTTTCAGGATCCAATGGCAGATTTGTTGAAGTCATCAGTGAAGGTGATTATTGCAGTATTCATTGATGAAGGAGATCATGGTCAATTATGTTTTTGGATGCCCAGTTACCAGTACCTGTTGTTGACCAGGAGATCTGATCAAGATAATCAATCAAGAAGGCATCTTCTTGATTGGTTATATTGGAAGACACATTACACATGATTGTCCATATTTCATTAATATGCAGGTGGTTGTCATCATAATTTGAAACCCTTGAATTTTGATGGACTACTGCCATAGAATAAGTTTTGTCAGTTCTTGTTTTAGTTAAGTCAGTCATGAGTCATTTCCTTTTGCATTGAGTTAGTTTTTTTAGTCATGTTGGTTTCATAATTAATGTCGATTTAAGTCAAGTTCCAGTCAATAAATGTGTCAAAGTCTTCTATTGTTTGTCGAAATAATGACTCCATAGCCCCATGGACAAAGGCAATGTCTGCTCACCCAAAGATCTGCAGTTCTTGGCACCTCCAAGGAGCTGGAGCTACCATCCCCCATTGGAGCCAATGTTAGAGTCGTCCTTGTCAATCCTCCATCAGAGATCAAAACTCTTTCTGCATCTCATTTTTAGGTGTCTCGCTCCATTCACTCAGCTGCATTCTGCTAGAGGCATGCCATAATCTGACAGAAGGGTCTTGTCAGTTCATTCCCTTCATGTCTTGTAACTGCTGACTTAGGTATTTTCATCAAAGTTATTAAATTCCATTACAGTCAATGTTTGATCTTTTAATGGAGAAGAGTCAACTTGGTCATTAGGTCTATGGTTTGCAAATTGTTGTTCTCAAAGTGCTTCAATAATACTTGCATGCCAGAGGAAGGTTCAATAATTCACTCAAATGATGTTTATGAGCAAGAAAAGATGAATTTTGGAAAAATGAGAGAGGTTTTTATCCAAAGTAGGCCAAGGAAGAAACACCTCCTTCACTTTTTACACAGGTGTCATGGTTTTAGAGAAATATCAAAAATACAATTGCCTCGGGAGAATTGATGCACCTCTAAAGTGACCTTGGGAAACTCAAGTTTGCCCCTAGCTTGGTTATCCAAATTACTTGCTTCATGAGTAAAATAATAACTATACACAACGAGATTTCTAATGAGCTATCATGAGCTCAATTTGGAGTTTAGGAACACCTTCAGACGTTGACTGCAACAGCACTCTGCCTTGAGGCAGCTTCACTGGGCACATTTTGACCAGTCTTGAGAGTTTTGATTTTTGACAGGGCAAATGAACTCCAAATTTAAACATTCTAGTTGAGATGGAAATTATACTCAAGGAGCTTTCCAACGAGCTATCCTTTAACCAATTTGGACACCGAAAAGGCCTCTGAACGGCTCCTGCAAAAAGCGCTACGCACAAGATCGCTTATGATGGGGAGCTCCAAATCGAAAAAGGTTTGGATTTTTGGATTCAGCATGAAACATCATGACTGCTAGTGCATGGACAAGAAATTTGGAGCATTTTTGGTCATTTGACAAATTTTTGTGCACAAACAGGGTTTTTCTCCCTGTGCGGCGCGATGCTTAGTATTGGGAGCTCTAGATCAAGAATGGTTTGCATTTTTGGATTCAGCATGAAAACACATGACTGTTGGTGCATGGCCAAGAATTTTGGGCAAGTTTTGAGTCCCCAGGGGGTCATAAACACTCAAAAAATGACCTTTCTGCCCCTATTTTGACACACAGGAAGCAGTCTTGGGAGAATGAAGTTTTGGAGGGGAAAATGAGCACCAAATTTAGAAATTCGACTTGGGTTGGAAAGTAGACAGGAAAGGCTTTCTAACAAGCACACTTGGGCACAATTTTGACTCCATAAGGTACCTCAAAACCACCTCCAAAGTGGCACGGCGCATATAGATTTGTGGACGGGGTATATAGACCCAAAGGCCAATATCACTTCCGCTCCGCGGCATTTCGATTCATGCTTCTCCAAGTGGGACCACTCATTTACACTATATTTTTCTTGGGACCTAAGGCAAAGTTTAAAGAGTATTTCAACTAAATATTGGCTGCTATCCAAGTGGCAAAGAAAGGCGAGCAGTCACCCAAGCCATTTGTCATTTTTGTAATGCTGCACCTGTAACTAATGGTTGGCTTTCCATTTCCAATTTGTAATCATTTCAAAAACTCCCCAACTATGGGTCGTTCTATTTCCCAATGGCATAGTCTATTTATTGTATGAAAAACTATTTGCAAAAGGGTTGGTTGTAATTTCTGGGAGACTGTGGGAGAGAAATTCAGTTCTTCGTTGTATATTTTGATAGACAATTAATGAAAGGCAACGGCTCTGGTTCATGAGATTCATGTGGTGGGAGTGTAGAAAATGTGTTCTCTTTATGTTTCATATGTATTTCGTTATGTTTCACAGTACATTCATATTCATTTCCTTCCAGTGAAATTTTCTAAGTAAGATAAGGTAGAATTCATGTTTATTACTCTGCATATGGGAAAGTTTCACGTTATGTGTTCTTCTGTTGAAAATGATTCATGTGTTTATGCCCTTTTCACCCTCCTAAACAATCTTTCCATTCTGTGTTATTTCAAATTTAATTGCTACACTTTCCGCCTGCCTTGCCTCACAAAGTAATTTGTGCCATTTATGTTAAATTCTCTGCTCATATTGTTCGTTTTGTCCCATATATCCCAGAAACACAATCATTTATATAAATTTGCTTCTTGTTTCCATATTTATTTACTAGGCTAAAATCAATATTTAACTGTAAGTCATCTCAGACCATATTGTCTATTTATTCGTTGAGCGTGACACAGAGAGAGCCCTCTCCTATTCTGGTAGGGCTAGCTACCAGACTGAGCGTGGTTTGTGGTTACCCTGAATTTTGCCTTCCTTTAGCCTAAGGTAGATTTAGGTGCTAACAAGTATCTCTACTCCTACAAGGCATGAAAGAAATTTCTCTCTTTTTCTTTTATGCTACTTTTTGAAATCTATATGCAAAATAGAAAACAATACTTAAGCATAAATGACATCTACCTAGAAACCTCCCCGTCAACAATGCCAAAAAGTGGTGAGCCCTAGTATTGCACCAAGAGTGCTGCAACTCCCAAGGGATCCTCAAATCTATTTATCAAGTTGCGTCTCATACAAACTTTGAGGGGACAATGATATATGCACAATAGATGGGATTCCACTCATGCCACCCTCAACTAGGAAATTTTATCAATAGTACTCCAAGCCCATTCCTCCTACTGAATTTGAAAGAAAAATTGCTAATGAGGGTGAAATTTATAAGCTACCTCTAACTATGGAAAAGGAAACTATATTAATTTAAACTTGTAAATGTTATTGAATCAATTCATGGAAAGTCTTGAGCTACACTACTTACATAAAGGAAACTACATTATCTTGCAATCAATCATCTACGTATCAAATCTACTTGCAGAAAAGAAGCTTACCTACCAAATCATAACTCAAGATTCAATGTATCATCTATCTAGCTCACACTTTCATATCAATCAATGTTTTATTTGTCCCAAATCTGTGATAATTGAACTAACACCATTCTAGTTTGTAGTGAAGGAAAAAGAGGGTTTGGAGTGGCCTAGGAGCTTCCCTTGATCATGGAGTCATAACTCAAGGTCAAAATACTACCAAACTAAGTCCAAATTACAGCAAAGGTCAAAAATGGTGAGGAAACAAGCTTCTACAGGTGTGCTACAAGAGGCTACTATTGGTGTCTTGTATTGCTACAAGAAGGCCTGTAATACAATAGGAAGGTTGTCGACAAAGTTTAGGAAGTGGAAATGATGGATTCAAGGTATGGAATGGTGTATGGAGGTTGAGGTAAATGAATGAAGGGTGAATAAATCCCTAGCCAAACTTGTAACATTTTTAAGGCTTGTTTTGCACTAAGAGAGATGCTCATGATGGTATAAGAAAATAAACTCATGAAAAGAACTCTTAGGACAAAATTTGGGATTCATAAGGGAAGGTGAGGAATTCTAAGATCGAGTTGGTGAAGGTTCCCTCACATGCATATCCAAATAGCTCTATAATCATCACATGTATGTACCCATTTATCATTCACAAAATTAAACAACTAATAGTGGAAAAGATGAGTTGAATCTAAATGTTATCTAATATATGCCAAAAAACTAATCTAATAAATAAATCAACTTCCAAGAAATCATAAACATAATATTTTTTGTACTGTGTTTGTAAGTCCTTCTATTCATGCTCCCATGAGAGGGATGAGGTAAAGGTTGCAATCATAGATTTTTTATCGACTATTCTCTAATGAAATGAAAGAAAATAATAAGCACTCTGAACTAAAAAGAGATACAAATATATAAGAGGGACCTAAGCCACTAGGTTAGGCCCAAACTCAAGAGCCTCAGCCCTATGGAACTAACTCAGTAATGAACCAATAAGAAACTTATCCTTATCATTGAATCAATCTCTAATACATCAAATAACAATAAAAAATAATAGTACCAAGTACTTGTGCTCAATAGCTACCTAGCTGAAAAAATGAACAATTTTATGATTATTTCATAACTACATTAGATAAACGTAAAAAAAGTAAACATAAATTTAAAAATAAAAACTATTTAATATTTAAAGTTCCATCTATTGATTTAGAGAAAATGATACACAACTTTGTTGTCCATCTATTGATCTAGAGACAATGATGACAACTTTCATGTGTAACAGTATCCTTAAAAACATCTTTTATTCATGAGAATATGATAAAATATAAAAATATTTCATTTATTACAATATGATAAAGATTTCATTGGAAAGTGAAGTAACTTCACTTATCAACCTAATTATTATGATAAATATTTTAATTAAAAGAAAGATTACTTAGGCCTATCAACCTAATTAAACCTGACACGCATACGATGGATTATTCAATCACATGCATTTTAACAATAAATAAGTCCGGAGTGAGTTATTAACAAGCTCATGTTGTCAAGAGAATCGTTGAAAATGAATAGATTTAATATATGAGTAGGTCTTTGGGCGCTACAAATTTCCACATTTATTGGAGGCTTCCATCTTTCATTACACACATCTACCATAGAATTACTGTGACACAAAACCCACTAAACATGTGACATATTTAACAGTTGATCCACCCTACATGATATATGGAAGCCCACCCCCACCATTTTCATGGTGGTGATACAAAATGTTGCGCGCAATATTGTTGGCTTTGTGGGGCCTGACCCAGGTTCAGCGTTAGTTAGCCAAACAAATCCCTACACTACTGGCCCTTTCGGCATCAAACCGTGGAGCACGGACCGAATTCTCACCTGAAGCAGTATGAGGGGATGCTTGAACCAAGCTTCCGCACTGTGAGATGGTCATGATGTCAGTTTATACCCTTTGTTCCTACTTCAGAGTAGGTCACTGAGCTTTAGGGCTCTGTCAGTCTACCCCTTTATTCCTCCCTCTAGTACCTCCATGAAGTCATATGATTTCCCTTCACGCGGCCTTAACTCACAATCGAGGTACTTTCGCATTGCTACGACCACGTATTGTATAGTTTCCACATTATCTTAAGTGTTTTATTTATCTTAATAATCAACCACAGTTAGCTCTATGTACACTGATATTGTTACTTTCATTCAATTAACCCATACAATCACATACATTCACGCATCACATGAACATTGTAAATTAAACCCAAAACAAAATATAACCAGATGCATTAACAAGAGATAAATACAAAGATTTTGTAGAATACTTCTCTTTATTGATATCTTCAGATTAATACTAACTCTATCTACCCTGCACACATAGCTACAAGGGTTCGTGCACTCAGCTACAAACTTCCACCCCAAGCCTTTGTGCACTCAGCTCTAGAGCATCTACCTACGCTGAGACTCGAAACACTTAAACTTATCTACCAAAACATCAAAAATTGCCCTCTAAATAACTACTTAGAGCTAACTTAGATCCTTTTCTTACAATCCCATGGTCCACAGACCATGGGTGGATCTTTACAGTTGACTTGACACTTTACAAAATAAAGGTAGACAAACCTTTATGACTCTTGACACCTTTGTGCTCTACGACCACAAAATGTGGAGAATTTACAACTTTATTCCAAAAATTGTCCCAAAACATGTTTTTAGCTCCAAAATTGTCCTTGGTGGAACCCGTTCCCTATAGGCCCCCAACAAAATCATGGTGAATTTCCCTTGAGTCACTATGCGTGTGCGAAGATCTTGGCCCAAAGACCACCCAACTTGACCTGTACGACGATAACCTTGATAGTGCACTGTGAGATCACCTGCTTCACTTCTTCAACCAACGTCTCTGTCACTAGTCATGAACTATAAGCATGAAGCTTCTGCTGAGTTGCTTATAGATTCACAAGCTTGGCTTCAATAGAGGTCATGACTGAATAATCCTCCTCCAACCAAGGCTTTAAGCGTACCTTCAACATTTCCTCCTTATGATGTGCTACATCTACCTGTTCTTTCAATTGTTTGGCATCCTGTAGCTTCACCAGTCTCTATGTGAGAGTGATGGTTCATGTTGTACCTTTTACTTCATCATGGCACTGTTGTAGTTCTTATGTTTTTGTCTCTAGGTATTGTACATTAGTGTCCTCCTGCAGGCTCGTTAGGACCTCGAACGACTATTCAAAAAGTTGTTTGTAGTATGCTACTACACTATCTACCACCGTTATCGCCTTTGTGATAGTGGTTGCACACTACTCCTTTACTTTCCATGGATTTGAAGGTTGGTCCTTCAACTGTAGATCTACAATCTCTAGGTTTAGCTCCAGCTAAATCCTAGACAACTCTGTGCAAGTGTTTCACAACCCTGTAGCAAGTTGGTAGACGTGCACCTCGACTAGTTCTTACCATTGGGCATGCCTCCTCCATGACCTGAACTATATGATTGCTTCGGTCAGCTACCTCGATTACAGCGGTGATGGCAGAGTCTTGTTGTAGGTCCATCTATTCATTATTAATCTTATGATCGCTGATCACCTGTAAAGTGCGGTGTTCATGGGCACTCAGCTCTGCAATCACTCCATCCTACAATACATGGAGTGCCTTGCCACGAAGCGCTACCAAGTTCAACCCCACTCCCTCGAGGGAATTGATAGTGGGCCTGCCAACCTCATTTTTTGTGGTCAGTGCACCATACAGTAGAACTATTGCTGAGGAGACTGTCGCTCACAACATCTCAGTAGCTTCTGGAGTATCAATAGTGAGGCTAGTGGACACTGTGCTAGCCTGTGATGTGCACGTATGGAGCTCCTACTGACCTATCTGGATGGCCCCCAATACTAGCTACTACTGCTTCTCGAACTGCTCTAGTGCCTATGTGGTGACATCCTGCACCGTGTCTCCAATGTCATGAAAATCACCCTCAGTGAGGGTGATTAGGTCCACTGACCGCTTAGTGGCCTTGGATTTCTTCTTCAACCCCACTTTCTCTTGTTCCGTTAGATGTTTGATGTAGTACAATGTTTTTGTGGGTTTACGCTATGCTTCTCTATTTGCTATGCATTTTTTCCTCTGTTTCACGCGAAGGTGACCTCGCACCCTTGCCAAAGCCACGCTTTGTTTCGCCTGTCTACTTTTCTATTTTCTGGGTGGCATCATGCCTTGCCTAGGCCTTGTCAATTACCTCCTTCTTCCCCTTCTCAGCTAGATACACCATCTTGAACTTAGCCTCCTCCTTTTTGTGTTGCACGGTGGACTTGCTGGACCCCACTACCAAGTCAAAGGTAGTGCGCCACTCTGTCGGCCAGTGGTCAAGTACTGTATCAATCGCGTCATCTTTGCTAGGTAAGGAAAGTCATACCATGTCTATTCAAGGTCCTTCTGTGCCATACTTGATACCTGGTGAAAGTTTACCTTGAACTCTGTGTACCCTGCAGTTTGTATAACACAATAGGCAACCACTGCAGTTTGCGATTGATAGCCATGCAAATGTTCATTTCCATCAAGATCCAAAAGGTCTTGTTGTCCTTGATGTGCTGAGCATCCTTGATTACCCATAGTAAAGCATACTTTGCTACTTCTGGTAGGTCCGGCGTGACCGAGGGGAATTTACTATCTTTTGGCAACTCCCAGGCTACCAACACAATATACAACAAGAGTGACGCATAGTGGAAGGCCTTGTTGAGCTCCTATGCCTCATGACAATTCACAAGGAACTCACCACTGAGATAACGTGTCTGATTAAACTGGACTCCTTCACCGCATTGGGCTACAAGAGAGACGAATGGTGCTGACACTTCATCTATGCAACACTTCCTCATAACCTTTCCTGCCAAAATCTGCATGGCCACCTTAACTGCAGGGTCACAGATACTCGAGATGGCATAACCTCACAACTTCTTCACAAGATTGAATTTCTCCTTGATGGCCTCCCCAAGGGCCAACTTGCCACCTTTCCTGCCAAACATCATGGCTAGATTTTCCCTTGTGTAGGGTTGCAGTGTGATCCTATGGATCAATCTTTCAGTGATGGGTATCGGCTCCTCCAGCCATAGACACCCATCATGCACCAAGCATAGCAGCTACTTTATGAGAAATACTATAATGGGGGTGTGATTGTAGTGCGACATCCATATTAGGCTGAGAAACCCTGCCTTATCTACTCCCCCGAGCCACCTCCGTGGTTCTAATGTAGTCATCTTGGTGGTTGTGTCAATAATGCAGCACATTAGCTACTCTATTGCTAAGTGCGCGAACTTCTCATGGTCAGCTAAGTCTCAAACTTCTAGTTTTAACAAAGGAAACTGACCCAAGTGCGGTCTTTCAAATACAATCTCATCCAGCAGCACAGTGGTTTGCAAGGGGACCTTGCTCTCATCAATGTCCTTTGGCACCTTGTTTTGGGAAGTTTTAGTGTCTACAGATAAACACTTAAACCGCTATACTAGTACCTAAGTCTACAACAACAAAGCAAGGCATTCTCTACTTTTTCTATGACCAATAGATGAAATAAGAGGTAAAGAAGCCTACCTGAAGCTTTGATTTACTCCCTATCTCCCTTGACCAATTATGTCACTCTTTTACATACTTAATTTGCTTGAAGAGTACCTGCACACAGACCGAAGACAAAAACAAATCAAAGCATATGATAATGATCTATTGATTAAAGATAGCATGGAATCAAGTACATAGTACACATATGAAAGCATCAATGAATAACACAAGCATATGGAAAAAGATTTGAACACTTTATTCATAAAAGGAAGAGTTACAACCCAATTTTCTTGATTTAGCATCACTCCTCCAGTTCAATCCCATCCTTTCCTCATAACAAGCAAGACATTTTGACATCAATACAATACTTGAAATCAACTCAAGTCTCATACTAATAGCCTCTCCCTATAATTCAATGATTTTCAGCCCCGCCAACCCTTGATAACTTAGATGAGTGGTATTTTTATAGGTGAATGAAGGAAGTTATGCCATAAATGGTGATAATGAATGCCCTCCCAAACTTAGGATTTAGTTCCATGGAGGAAACTTCTAGATGCATCCATGGATAAGAATATTCCCCAACCCCATTGCAATTTCGCTCAAATTTTCCCACCAGAGGCCAAAGACAGCTTAAGTGCACTACATAACACCCTAGTAGTGTACTGGACTACACTGCAGTGCACCCTGATGAACGCCAACTTGCGCTGATCTTCTTAGAGGTAGTTGGTGGATGATTTCAGTAATGAAATTTCTTCGGAAGCTAGGCATTCTAATGGTTGACTTCTTTAGAGCATCTAACAACTAAATTAGGGTTTGATGGGCCCTAATAGTATTCATCTGTAAGTCGGAGTTGATATGCCCAAATGGATCTATAACACACCTTGGTCTTACCCTTGTGCCGAGGGACATACTCAAGCAACTTAGGGTTAGCACCCTGGACTTTAACTTCCTCCACTCTACCCCCAAGTCCTCATCACCCATCAGGATGTCCTCAATTTCTTCCTCTTCAAGTTCTAGGTTAATGGCTTTTCCCTTTTCCTGTGCGATGGGCTTTTCCTTCAGTGGGTTTCTTCTTGACGATGCATGCACCGGTATCGTAGCCTGCTTTCCCTTCTTCTCCTTCGCACTCTCCTTGGTTGGGGTTGGCTTCAGTCTAGGCACCTGTGGTGATTTAGGAATTTTAGCTAATACCTTGACAACCTCTGGAGTAGCTCCCTCTACCTCCCTAATAACTTCTGACATAGCACCCTTGGTTGTCACTGCTTCGATGCCAATAGCTTCTACAAGTGTCAACATGACGCTATGCAACAATTATTGTGTCTCCTTTGGCAACATCTCAAATACTAAACTGGTTAGTAAATCTTAAAAGTTTTCGCGGTTCATGTGTGCCTGAGAGCTCAACAACTCAATTCTCAAAATGCCAAGTGCTTTTCATTGGGCCTTCACATGTAATTTATAAGCCATTTTGAATTGAAATCCGACCGTTCCCCCCACATTCAGTTCATTAATTCTAGATTAGCAGTAGATTTCCAAGGATCTTACCCATAACGTTTGTCTTCAATGTCAATTGCTCACTCCATTTAGCTACATTCCTGTTGTCAAATCATGAACAATGACTTTAGCAATCACTTTTTGCTTGTCCTGTGCAATTTATCCCTGGGTAGTACAACTCCCTTTGTGTTGTCATGAACCCTGTGACATTTCCTTGTCCCACACAATCCTCCACTCGCACAGTTACCCAACCTGAACATTGTATTTAATAGTCCGACACCCCCTTTGAGCTGCCTGGAGCACCAAGGCTATGCTACCCTCATATCATCATCTAGCCAGATCACTGGTGTATGGCTTCAATCAGCTACCATTCACCTTTCCTGGGAAGGGATCTCCATTCAATTTAACCAACTAAATTTATCCACCGTTGGTAATCTCCTTAATGAAATAGGGCCCTAACTAGTGCATTCTAACCTTCCTTGGAAATTTATCAAACTAACTGTCATATAACAAAACTAGATCATTTACCTTAAAGGTGCACAGCTTAATGTGTTGATCATGCCATGTTTTTTCGCGCTTCTTTCGGACCTGTTGGTGAAATCCAGATAGAAATATGTCTTCGTCAAGCTTAGCCAACTACACAAGCCTCTCTTCCAAGGCTCTGCGATACGTCGTACCCGTGTGTTCTGTTATGTGTAGGCTAGGCACAATGTATTCCATGGGCATCACTACTTCAACACGATATACAAGCCGAAAGGGTGTCTATCCAGTCAACCTTTTGCATGTCGTCTAATAGCACCATAGAATTGCAGGTATGTGTAGGTCCCTATCACTTCACTTAACATTGCAAGCCTTGGTCAGCATGTTCTCGAACACCTTATTGAATTCTTCCACTTTCCCGTTAGCCTGTGTGTGATAAGGTGTACTTTTCTAGTGATATACCTGAAATTCCTCTATCAGCGTGCTGATTGTTTAGTTCAGAAATTGTGTACCGCGATCACTCATATAAATATTTGGACACCCAAATCGTGTTAGTACATACTCAAAGAGAAACTTTGTAGTGATCATGCCTATGCAGTCCTTCATAGCTTGACCCTCCAGCCATCAAGTCAAATATTCATTTGCGGTGATAATGTACTATGTTCTCGTCTTCTTCCCTTGGGGATGAATGGGTCCCACAAAATATATCGCGCATTTCGTGAAGGGTTGCAATGTCATTTGCAGGTTCAGAGGTAGATCATCCCTTTTTGATGGCCTGCCAGACCTTTGAGATACATTACATGCCTTACACTAAGTTTTTGAATACTGATGAAGGGTTCGCCACCACAGACCTGCGCGTATAATCCTCTGTGTGGTCCCCCTTCCTGCATAATTCCCCCACAAAGCCCTCATGGGCATCCGCAAGGATACTGGTCCTTTCAAAGTCCCATACATATCATTGCAATACTTCATCAGACCCCATTTTGTATAGATGTTTGGAAATGATAGAAAAGTTTGCCATGCATACCACTAACTCCTTTTTCTGCTGGATAGTGTAACCTTCTAGGGAAGTTACTATCATTAGGAAGTGTATGATGTCTTCAAAGTGACCATTCACGACATGCACTACAAATAGCTACATGTCTAGCAATCTCTCCTCCAAATTAGTGGGCTATTCCCTTGTTTCAATGTGTGACAGATGGTATGGTCCCACGTTCAGTCATCCATGATTCACAATAACCTCAAAATCATATTCGTGGAACAATAACAACCACCTATAGATTCACACCCCCAACATAGGCTTATTGACCATGTATTTCAACGTGAAATGATCCGTATAAATCTTAAAATGTCCACCCAGGAAATAGTGTCAAAACCTCTGGAGCACGTATACCATGGCTAACCCTTCGCGCTGAGTGGTGGAATGGTTCTTCTCAGCATTAGATAGCCTCCTGCTTGCGAATGCTATAGGATGGTACAATTCTCCTCCACTAGCTTGTGTCAGTACTGCTCCAAGTACTATAAATGAGTGTCTTCATGTACATGAAACTCCTTCTTTCAATCCGGGAAGACTAAAATCGGCGCGGTGACAATTTTTCCTTTCAATACATCCAAGTTCTTCTGATAGTCCTCGTTCCAACAAAGCTTGACATCCTTTTTCAGTAACTTCTCCATAGGCGTGGTGATCTAGGCATAGCCCTTGATAAACTTTCTGAAATACCCAATATGTCCTAAGGTTGCACACAATTGTTTTAGACTCCTCAGTGCCTCCAACTTAAGTATCACCACAATCTTCGTGGGATCTACCTTCAGTCCCTACCTACAAACCACATGACCCAATAGAGTCCAAAAAGGAACACAAAATAGGCATTTCTTCAAATTGACCACAATTTGGTACCTTTAACAAGTATCTAGCATCAGACGCAAACTTGTTAAATGGAATTTTACCATCCCAAACATAGTCCAGTCATCAAAGTACACCTCCAAAAACTTATGAATGAATTATTTGAATGCAGTAATGACTATGCGTGAAAAAACCATAGGTGCATTCTTCAATCCGAAAGGAATTACAGTGTATTGAAAGCATCCCCACTCAGTTGTGAAGGTCGTCTTGCTTCTATCTTCAGGTGCGATCTTAATCTGATAGTACCTAGAGAATCCATCAGTGAAGGAGTACGCTTCCTGGCCACCTACATTATCCAATACCTCATTAGTGAACAGAGTTAGGAAAGGATCATGTACACAAGTGTCATTCAACTTCCTAAGATCTATGCATATACTCATTTCATCCTTCTTCTTCTTTACCCATGCCACCATTGGGCCTACCCAATCAGATTATTCTATGGGCTCAATAATGCCTATCGTGAGCATTTTCTCTGGCTCTAAGCAAACCTTCTCCTTATACTTCGGATTGAGACAGTAAGGTCTTTTCTTAAATGACTTCATGTCAGGTTTTAACGCGATCTTCATAATACCCAGGTCTACTGTTATCCTCTTTAGCTCCATAAACTTGGTAGGGAAAAAATCTTGGTATTCGTGGAGTAATTCAAATACCTTATCTATCGTCACATCATCCCAATAATCTCTAATCTTCACGAATTTGGGCTCCACCTTCGTACCAATATTTTCCTGTTTCATTTTAAGTGGTGCCGTTATATCAATATTCTCAATCTGTGGAACCTCGACCTCACAATGACCTCCGGCTTCAGGGATATTAATCTTTCATGGATCCTCATCTTCTTCTTCAGAAATCATGTTATAACATTCCAGTGCATGGCTTAGCTGAGTAATATAATTGGGATGGATCAGATCCAAAGGATCTTGTAGTATCCTAAATATTGCTACTTTAACTTCTTGTAGTGCTTCATTAATATAGTCAGACCTGTCTTCGAATCCGAACGTTATTATGAATCCTTCCTTCAAAATATCCCATTCACCTATGCCATGACGGAGCTCTGTCTCCAAGTACTAGTTCATCAGGATGACATCGAAGGTGTGAGCAGTACAAGTGCACCCATTCAGGTTGGGGCTTTTCTCCATAAGCCTTAGCACATTTGGCCAAGTGTGCATGTGGATCATCATTCCCGTCATATTTGTTTTACATTCATACTTTTGGCTTCCCAAAGTGTGTTCTCATCATCCTCCTACACTCGCGCCAATCATCAAAGCTACCCTTGTGCGTACCCCACCATCTTGTGGGGGTAGCACACAGTGCCCAGTCCAAAGCCTGGAAGCACTAATTTTCTGGTACGTCCCTCTCAAATGCATCCAAAAATACATCTACATCATTCAGTCCATTGTAAGTGGGCAAATCTCTTACCTCTGTCGATACACAATGTAACAACTAGATCATCATGTTACAACTGAGCATGGTTACTTGATGTAGCTGATTCTATCAACACTCTAATTCCTCATTAGAGTCTGAGGTGTAGGAACTCTCCTGATCCCATGTAAGTCATCCATTCACTGTCGAATTCACCTAATCATGTTATTATCTTATATATGTAGTCCAAATCGTCATCGTTCTCATAATCGTGGACTGGTTTAGTATAGCGCGATCCTTCAGTAGGATCTAGGGGTACTATTACATGAAGCGATTTATTTTCAAATATCATCTTTCACGTCTCTAGGTTCATTGCCCTATTCATGTTAGTAGCCCAATCAATGCCAAGTAGCATAGGGTAGGGGTTGCTATCATCCACAATTTCTATCACCTCAAAGTCATCTAATGCACTTGTGTCTTCAATATCTACAGTTACTCCTTGCAGTCATCCCATGGGGATGACCTTCTGTTTATTTTCCATCCTTAACTGAATCAGAGACCACTACAACATGGGTCTCCCCATCTGCTCCAAAGTAAGCTTTGGTAAAACGTTTGCGTCTGACCCCAAATCCAAAGTAAACTAATGCATTTCATATTCTCCTATCTGTGTGGCTAGTCTCATCTCTCGTCTTGTCCTTTCTTTGTGCTTACCAATCTTCTGTATCACATGTCGTTCAGCCAGAGTGTTTCCAACACATCTATTTATAAGCTCCTGTAATCCCTTCACAGTGTTGTTGTCACCCAATAGCTTCATGTAGGTCTCTCAAAAGGTCGTAAGCATAGCAGGATCCATTTCCTGATCAAGCTTATCCCTGCTCCTTGAGGTAGAGACATCATTGAAGCTCTTCTTTGCTTCCATGAATGTTTTGCGTGCGCACTCCAAATAAAATTCAACCTCCTTCACCAGAGCTTTGTGAACCCATGCGTTGTCTTCGGGTTGTTTCCCTTTATAATCACCTGTTGAAATTCCACTTCAGAGCACCATATCCACATTCGAATTCTCTTTGCAAGGCTCAGCCCTCATCATCTGTAAGTTCTGATTTGGCTGAGGTGGTAGCACCCCCTTGTCACATATCCTTGCTATCAATGTAGGACATTCCTCTATCTCATGATCAAACTAAGTACAATATTTGCATGACAGCCGCATTGGGTTAGTGCATTGATGAGCATAGTGTCTTGGTCCATCACAGTTGTAGCAGATTAGCTATCCCCGACCTCTGCCAAGTACTCCTCCACCTTGGCCTCATCTGTGCCCCTAAAGGCCTATTTGCACTGTCCCAGTGCTCTAGTCAGGGGGGTTCATTCCTACATAAAATCTATAGGTGGGTGTTCTGTCCATCATTAATTCATAACTTTGGTAGTTGCACTCATCATGCCCTACCGACCTATAGAATTTGGAGAACAATTGTTTCTGTGTTTTTACAAACTTCTGTAGCAAGTGGCAATTATCAATTGTATGTTTCCCTATTACCTGACATATAGCTCACCACAACACAGGCCCAGTGCTTGGTCCTGCTTGGGCTTTCAGCCTCAAAGGCATCGGTCCTCCTCCTACAATATAGTTTGCAAAGATCGAGCAATGGTTTTTGTCATGCCCCTGACCCTTACATTCCAAGCACCATATCTCTTCGCGCACCTTTGGTTGAATTGTTTTGTCCTGCTTGAAGCATTTCATTTCAAGACAAAGGTTTTACAACTGCACATGGATCTTCCGAACTCCTAGATTCGGGTCTTGCATCGATTTTTCATGCAGTCTTATGGCAATCTCCAAGGTCTCTGCCTGAGTCGTTATCTTCTGTTGTGACATTGCAACCCTTAGGTGTGGTAGGAGCGAAACCACGAACCACTAGTGGTGTTGTCCATCTGTTAAGTTCATATTAGCTTTGTGGATTTTACACTTAAACCTCTAAACCAATTCCCAAGGTGTCTCGCTTGGTTTCATGGCAATTTCCCTGAACCCCACAATCGACTGTGCCTCAAATTTAGGGCTATTGGACTCTTTATTCAACGTGGTCTGGATCTCTGCCAATCGAGAATTTGCATTATCATTAGAGTACTTGATGTACCAATTTAGTGCATGATCCTGCAAAGTGCTAACCAATGTTTCCTTCTTCATGTGATTCTGCGTGATGCCTTGAGCTTCCCATACAACTTTCACTACAAACCAAAACTGGTCCACATCCTCATTTTCGAAGCCCTTAAACAAAGGTAGCTTCACTGAATTTTCCATGTTGAACTACAGTCGAGGTGGTGATGGTATGGGTGAAGTCGCACATGATGGTGGTGAAGTTGGAGGTGGTGTAGGTGGAGGCAACAATTGCAGAAATCCATGTCTTATTAATTGAACTACACTTCGCAGAGAAGCTCGTGCTACTCCATCTTCGTCACCCAATGGAGGTGAAATCAATGGACTATATTCAAGACCGTTTCTTCCTTTGTTTCTATAAGTCTTTCCACTTCGCTTAGCTCTGAACATCAAGGTAGCTGCATAACCCATTTTTTTCACAATAACATCTTAATCCAAGTATTTAAAGACTTCAAGTACTTACGTCATGGACCTTTGAAAAAGCGTCACTCTGCCTCATTGTAACTAACTGAGGTATCGACTGTGAATTCAACCGCAAATATTCTTATGATGCAATCCATCCATTGATTGATAGCATGGGAAAACTTATCCTCAAAGGCTTCCAGTCTTTTTACTAACTTCGGGGTCTAGACAATAGGACCATCAAATCTCCACCTTCCTCGACTATCCACTAGCTTCACAATCCACTTGTATAACTCAACTAGAAAGGAACATAAAAATATCTCGTGGATCATTGTATATAAGTACCTGTCTAGCCACTTTTCCTTTGTTAGTCATGGATTTTTGTTCTTTGGCACCACGAATTTGTTGATCTACCTATCTAACCAATCTTATACCTCTTTCTTAGTTGGATTCTAGTGATACGACATCACACATCTGTTATGCAGATTTCGAGTCCCAGCAATGGATCAATTTGTTGGCTTTATGGGGCCTAACCTAGGTTTAGTGTTAGTTAGCCAAACAAATCAGTACACTACTGGCCCTTTCAGCATCAACCTGTAGAGCGCAGCCTGAAGTCTCACCTGAACCAGTAGGGGGGTTGCTGGAAGCAATTTTCCGCACCCTGAGATGGTCATGATGTAAGTTTATACCCTATGTTCCTACTTTCATGCAGGTCACTAAAATTTAGGGTTTTGTTAGTCTACCCCTTTATTCTACCCTTCAGTACCTCTGTGAAGGTGTATGATTGCCCTTTGCACAGTCTTAACCCGCAGTCCAGGTACTTTCACGCTGCTATGACCATGTATTGTATAAATTTCCACGTTATCTTAAGTGTTTTAATTATCTTACTAATCAACCATAGTTAGCACCGCATAAACTGATATTCTTACTTGCATTCAATTAACTCATACAGTCACATACATTCGTGCATCACATGAATATTACAAATTAAGCCCAAAACACAATATAACTAGTTACATTAACAAGAGATAAATACATAGAGTTTTCATAATACTTCTCTTTATTGATACCTTCAGATTAATATAGACTCTATTTTCCCTGTGCATATAGCTGCAGGGGTCTGTACACTCAGCTGCGGGCTTCCACCCTAGGCCTCTATGCACTCAACTGCAGAGCCTCTACCTACGCTAAGACCTGAAACACTTACACTTCTCTACCAAAAATTCAAAACTTGTCTTCCTACTAACTACTTAGAGCTTACTTAGCTCATTTTATACAATCCCATGGTCTGCGGACCATGGGTGGATATTTACAACCAACTTTACACTTTACAAAATAAGAGCAGAGAACCCTTTATGACTCTTGACACCTTCGCACTCCATGACCAAAAAATGTGGAGAATTTACTACTTTATTCCAAAATTTGTACCAAAACATGGTATTTCAACCCCAAAACTATCCTTGGGGGAACCTGTTCCTGTCCGTTCCCAACAAATATTTTCGTACAATAATTCTTATATGGATCTTCCTTCGAATTTAGGAGATTTTTTTAGCTCTATGATTGTCCAGCTATGCTTCATTTCTGTCAGGTTTTGTGAACTACGGTCTACTGGGTCCCATGGTTGAATTTCCTCACAAGTTTGCCAAAAGCACATTTTGAGTGCTCATGGAATGTTTCCCTGGCCAAGTACTTGAAAGGCTTCTTAGATTGTTTTTCATTTTGCTAACATAAACTTATGGGTTTTGTTTCCCACGAATTTTGAAAGAGTGTAATCTAAATATGTCTCTCAGAGCATGTTACGATTTGGAAATTTTCTAGTTGCATTTTCCAAATAGCTCTTGTTTAAAATGTGTGTAATACTTAGAAAAATGGCTGAAATTAAAAATATCGGTTGTTGAGTAGACTGCAGAATCCTCATGCAATAAGGATTTTTGGATTTCAAATTGCAAAATTTGAAATTAAGAGAAGGTTTTCACGAAGTTGAATGAACATATGGATTTTCATTGACAAATATAGCTATACAGGCAAGTACTTGAGCTCAATAGCTACCTAGCTCAATTGTTTCCTCTTTTTGAAAGTATGAACATGTGGTTTCTTCATATTGTTACACATGCAGTTCTACTAACATCACATAAGTAAAAGATCTTGGTTAATTCCCATAGTTGATAGGATCTAGATCAAGTTTGCTATCAAAGTTATCTTCTAGCTGATGTGAATTTCCAATGTGAATGATAACCAAAGATTAAACGTGCAATAAGAAAAGACAAATATAGGGTAACACAGATCTCTATAAGGCTTTCTATAGGATGACAAGCATGGTAGATATAATGTATATAGATTATGAGGAGAAAATGGAAAAATCATAATAGGAGAAAGAGAGAGAAGATGATGATGCTCCATCTCCATCTTTGAGTGAATAGTCTTGTTCTTCATATTCTTCTGATCATTCAAATGAAGAGATCAATTAGAGCCTTCAAGCAAAGAATGCTAAACTAAGGAGACTTCTACAAGAAGCCAAAGATGAGACAATGAATGATGTTGAGATTACATCACAATCTTCCATTGTTCATAATTTACAGTCATTTCCAAATGGAAGTGAGCATTTGAAGAAGAGGGATAAAGTAAGGCATAAAAGGAATAAGTTTTCTAAAGTTAATTTTGATTACAAGAAAATTGGTAACAGTAAACAAAACTTGTTTCAAATTTGTGTAGCTTTTATGGCTTACATAACCATGTGGTCACCAAGTGTTGGAAGAGAATCGCAACAAGGAAAAATATAAGACATGTAAACCCTTCTCCACATCATTGCAAGAAGAAGGAAAAACATGTTTGGAGGAAGAAGAATTTTTACAACCATTGTAACAAGCGTGGGCATCAAAGAGCTACATGTTGGAGGATACATCCAAAGAAGCATCTCAAGAAGAAAAAAGTTCTTGTGCAAGAACCAATCAATAAAGATTTTCGACAAGAGAATCAACTCCAGAATGATGACCCATTCACTTTAACAATCACTTTTTTTCTGTCCTATGCATTTTATCCCTCGGTAGTACAACTCCATTTTCATTGTCACGAACCCTATGACATTTTCTCATCTTGCACAATCCTCCAATTATGCAGTTCCCCAACCCGAACAATGTAGTTAATAGTCTCGTCCCTCCTTTCAGCTACCTAGAGCACTAAGATATGCTACCCTCATATCATCATCTAGACAATCACCTATGTATGGCTTCAATCGGCTACCATTCACCTTTCCTTGGAAGGGATCTCCATTCACTTTAACCAACTGAACTACTCCACTTTTGGTAATGTCCTTAATGACATAGGACCCTAACTATTGCATTCTAAGCTTCCCTAGAAATTTATCAAACTAACTGTCATTTAACAAAACCAGATCATTTACCTTAAAGGTGCACAGCTTAATGTGTTGATCATGCCATGTTTTTTCGCGCTTCTTTTGGACCTGTTTGTGAAATCTAGATAGAAATTTGTCTTCCTCTAGCTCAGCCAACTATGCAAGCCTGTCTTCCAAGGCTCCGCAATACGTCATACCCCTTTCTTCCACTATGTGCAGACTAGGAACAATGTATTCCATGGGCATCACTACTTCAACACCATATAAAAGCCGAAAGGGTGTCTGTCCAGTCAACCTTTTGCATGTAGTCTAATAGGCCCATAGAACTGTGGGTATGTGTAGGTCATAATCACTTCACTGAGCATTGCAAACCTTGGTCAGCATGTTCTCCAACACCTTATTAAATTCTTCCACTATCCCATTAGCCTGTGGGTGATAAGGCATGCTTTTCTAGTGATATACCTGAAATTTGTTTGTTAGTGCGCTGATTGTTTATTTCAAAAATTGTGTACCACGATCACTCATCAAAATATTTGGACACCTAAATCACATTAGTACATACTCAAAGAGAAAACTTGTATTGATTTCTTCTCTGTAGTCCTTCATAGGTTGAACCCAAGCCATTGAGTTAAATATTCAGTTGTGTTGATAATTTACCATGTTCCCATCTTCTTCCCTTGGGGCTGAATGGATCCCACAAAATCTATCGCCCATTTTTTGAAGGGTTGCAACATCATCTACAGGTTTAGAGGTAGCTCATCCCTCTACGATGGCCTACTAGACCTTCAACATGCATCACACGCCTTATAAAAAGTTTTTGAATCCTGATGGAGGGTTGGTCACCACAACCTTGCACATAGAATCTTCTATGTGGTTTCCCTTCCTGCATAATTCCCTCCCACAGATACCCCATGAGAATCCGCAAGGATACTGATCCTTTCAAACTCCAATATATATCATCACAATACTTCGTCAGACCCCATTTTGTATAGATGTTTGGAAATGGTGGAAAGGTTTGTCATGCGTACCACTAACTCCTTTTTCTGCTAGATGGTGTAACCTTCTGGGGCAGTTCCTATCATTAGGAAGTGTATGTTGTCTTCAAAGTGACCATCCGTGACGCACTGCAAATAGCTACATTTCTGGCAATCCCTCCTACAAATTAGTTGGCTCTTCCCCTGTTTCGATGTGCGACAGATGGTCTGGTCCCACATTCAATTGTCCAGGATTCACAATAACCTTAAAATCATATTCCTGGAACAATAACAACCACCTACAGATTCACTCCCCCAACACAGGCTTATTGACCATGTATTTTAATGCGGAATGATCCGTAAAAATCTTAAAATGTCCACCCAGGAAATAGTGTCTAAACTTCTGGAGCAGGTATACCATGGCTAACCCTTTGCACTTGGTGGTGGAATGGTTCTTCTCAGCCTTGGATAATCGCCTGCTTATGAATGCTATAGGATGGTACAGTTCTCCTCTGCTAGCCTATGTCAATACTGCTCCCAGTGCTATACATGAGTGTCTACATGTACATGAAACTCCTTCTTCTAGTCTGGGAAGACTAAAATCGACGCAGTCACATTTTTTCATTTCAATACAACCAAGCCCTTCTAATATTCCTCATTCCAACAAAACGTGACATCCTTTTTCAACTTCTCCATAGGCATGGTGATCTGGGCATAGCCCTTGATAAACTTTCTAAAATACCCAATATGTCTTAAGGTTGTGCACAACTATTTTACACTCCTTGGCGCCTCTAGCTTAAGTATCACCATGATCTTCATGGGATCTACCATCAGTCCCTATCTACAAACCACATGACCCAACAGAGTCCCAAAAGTAACACAAAATAGGCATTTTTTCAGATTGAGTACAATCTGGTACCTTCGACAAGTCTTTAGCATCAGGCACAAACTTGTCATATGGAATTTTACTAGCCCAAACATAGTCCAGTCATCAAAGTACACCTCCAAAAACTTATGAATGAATTATTTGAATGCAGCAATGACTATGCATGAAAAAATCACAAGTGCATTCTTTAATACAAAAGGAATTATAGTGTATTGAAAGCATCCCTACTCAGTCGCGAAGGTTGTCTTGCTTATATTTTCAGGTGCGATCTTAATCTAATACTACCCAGAGAATCCATCAGTGAAGGAGTACACTTCTTGTCCACCTACATTATCCAATATCTCATTAGTGAACAAAGTCAGGAAAGGATCATGTATGCAAGCGTCATTCAACTTCCTGAGATCTAGGCATATCCTTATTTCAACCTTCTTCTTCTCCTATGCCACCATTGGGCCTACCCACTCAGATTCTTCTACGGCCTCAATGATGTCTACTGCGAGCATCTTGTCTAGCTCTAAGTTGAACTTCTCCTTATACTTTGGATTGAGACGGTAAGGTCTTTTCTTAAACGACTTCGCGTCAGGTTTTAACGTGATCTTCATAACCCCCAGGTCTACTGTTAGCCCCTTTAGATCCGTAAACTTGGTAGGGAACAAATCCTGGTATTCGCGGAGTAATTCAGAGACCTTATCTACTATCACGTCATCCCAGTAATCTCCAATCTTCACGAATTTGGGCTCCACCTTCGTAACAATATTTTCCCATTTCGTTTTGAGTGGCGCGGTTATATCAAGATTCTCAATTTGTGGACCCTCGACCTCGCGATGACCCTCGGATTTAGGGATATTAATCTTTCGTGGATCCTTGTCTTCTACTTTAGCAGTCACGTTATAACATTCCAGCGCGTGGCTTAGCTGAGTAGTCCAATTGGGTTGGATCAGATCCAAAGGATCCTGTGGTATCCTAAATATTGCTACTTTAACTTCTTGTAGCGCTTCATTAATACAATGAGACTTGTCTTCAAAGCTAAACATTATTATGAATCCTTCGTTCAAAATATCCCATTCACCTATGCCATGGCGGAGCTTTGTCTCCAAGTACCAGTTCATTGGGATGACATCGAAGGTGTGAACAGTACAAGTGCACCCACTCAGGTTGGGGCTTTGCTCCATAATCTTTAGCCCATTTGGCCAAGTGTGCATGCAGATCATTATTCCCATCATATTTGTTTGTCATTCATACTTTTGGCTTCCCAAAGTGTGTTCTTGCATCCTCCTACGCTCGCGCCAATCATCAAATCTACCCTTGTGCATGCCCCACCATCTTGCGAGGGTAGCACGCAGTGCCCAGTCCAAAGCCTAGAAGTGCTACTTTTCTGGTACGCCCCTCTAAAATGCATCCAAAAATACATCTACATCATTTAGTCCATTGTCAGTGGGAAAATCTCTTACCTCTGCCGATACATGGTGCAACAACCGGGTCATCATGTTACAACTCAGCATGGCTACTTGATGTAGCTGATTCTGTCAGCGCTCTAATTCTTCATCAGAGTCTAAGGTGCATGGCTACTCTCCCGACCCCATGTAATTCATCCATTCACTATCGAATTCATCCAATCTTGGTCTCGTGCGATTATCTTATATATGTAGTCCAAACTGTCATCTCTCATAATCATGGACTGGTTCAGTATAGCGCGATCCTTCAGTAGGATCTAGGCGTACTATTACAAGAAGCAATTTCTTTTCAAATATCATCTTTTGCTTCTTTAGGTTGATTACCCCATTCATGTTAGTAACCCAATCAATGTCAAGGAGCATAGGGTAGGGGTTGCAATCATCCACAATTTCTATCACCTCAAAGTCATCCAATGTGCTTGCGCCTTCAATATCTACAGTTACTAGTTACAGTCATCCCATGGGGATGGCCTTCTGTTGATTTTCCATCCTTAACTGAATCAAAGACCACTGTAGCATGGGTCTCCCCATCCACTCCAAAGTAAGCTTTGGTAAAACATTTGCGTCTGACCTCAAATCCAAAATAACATGATCCATTTCATATTCTCCTATCTACGCGGTTAGTCTCATCTCTCGTCCTATCCTTGATTTGTGCTTACCAATCTTCTGTATCACGTGCGGTTCAGCCGGAGTGTTTCCAGTGCATCTAGTTGTAAGCTCCTGTAACCCCTTCGTAGCCTTGTTGTCACACAACAACTTCATGCAGGTATCTCAAAAGGTCTTAAGCATAGAAGGGTCCATTTCATAATCAGGCTTATCCCTGCTCCCTAAGGTAGAGGCCTCAGCAAACCTCTTCTTTGCTTCCATGAACATTTCACATGCGCACTCCAAATCAAATTCAACCTCCTTCATCGGAGCTTTATGAACCCATGCATTATCTTTGCTTTGTTTCCCTTTATCATCGCTTCTTGCAATTCCACTTCAAATCACTATATCCACATTTAGATCCTCTTTGTGAGGCTCAGCCCTCATCATCTATAAGTTTTGAGTTCGCTGAGGTGGTAGCACCCCCTTATCACATATCCTTGCTATCAACATAGGATAGTACTCTGTCTCATAATCAAACTAAGTACATTATTTGCACGAAAGTCACATTGGGTTAGTGCATTCATGAGCATAATGTCTTGGTCCTTTGCAGTTGTAGCAGATTAGCTATCCTTGACCTCTGCCAGGTACTCCTCTGCCTTGCCCTCATCCATGCCCCTGAAGGCCTATTCGCGCCATCCCAGTGCTCTGGTCAGGGGGGTGGATTCCTACCTAAACTCTATATGCAGGTGTTCTGTCCATCATTAATTCGTAACTTTGGTAGTTGTGCTCATCATGCCCTACTGACCTATAGAATTTGTAGAACAATTGTTGTTGTGTTTGTACAATGAAAATTCTGCAGCAAATGGTAGTTATCAGTTGTATTTTTCCCTGCCACCTGACATATATCTCACCACAACATAGGCCATGTGCTCGGTCCTGCTTGGGCTTTCGGCCTCAAAGGCATCGATCCTCCTCCTGCAATATAGTTTGCAAAGATCAGGCAGTGGTCTTTGTCATGCCCCTGACCCTTTCATTTCAAACACCATATCTCTTCGTGCACCTCCAATCGAATTGTTCTGTCCTGCTTGAAACTTTTCATTTCAATACAAAGGTTTTAAAACTGCACATGAATCTGCTGAACTCCCATATTTGAGTCTTGCATCGGCATTTTGATGCAGTCTTATGGCAATCTCCAAGGCCTCTGCTTGAGTTTTTATCTTCTGTTGTGACATTAAAACCCTTAGGTGTGGCAGGAGCGAGGCCACGAACCACTCCCGGTGTTGTCCATCTTTTAAGTTCATATTGGCTTCATGGATTTTACACTTCAACCTCTGATCCGATTTCCAAGGTGTCTTTCTTGGTTTCATCACAATTTCCTTGAACCCCACAATCAATTGTGCCTCAAATTTAGGCCTACTGAACTCTTTATTTAGCGTGGTCTAGAACTCTGCCAATCCAGTGTTTGTATTATCATTAGAGTACTTGATGTACCAATTTAGTGCGTGATCCTGCAAAGTGCTAACCAAAGTTGCCTTCTTCATGTGATCATGTGTGATGCCCTGAGCTTCCCATATAACTTTCACGAAAAACCCAAATTGTTCCACATCCTCATTCCTGAAGCCCTTAAACAAAGGTAGCTTCACTGAATTTTCCATGTCGAACTACGGTGGAGGTGGTGGTGGTATGGGTGAAGTCATACGTGATGGTGGTGAAGTTGGAGGTGGCGTAGGTGGAGGTGGTAGTCGCAGGAATCCATGTCTTATTAATTGAGCTACACTTCATGGAGAAGCTCACGCTACTCCCTCTTCGTCACCCAATGTAGGTGAAATCAATGGACTATATTCAAGACCCTTTCTTCCTTTGTTTCTGTAAGTCTTTTCACTTAGCTTAGCTCTGAACATCAATATAGCTGCATAACCCATTTTTCGCACAATAACATCTTAATCCAAGTACTTAAACACTTCAAGTACTTACCTCATAGACCTTTGAAAAAGCATCACTCCGCCTCATTGTAACTAACTGAGGTATCGACCTCGAATTCAGTCACAAATCCTCCTATGATGTGATCAATCCAATGATTGATAGCACGTGGGAACTTATCCTCGGAGGCTTCTAGTCTTTGTACTAACTCCGGGGTCTACACAATAGGACCATCAAGTCTCCACCTTCCTTGCCTATGTGGTAGCTTCAAGATCCACTCGTATAACTCAACTAGAAAGGAACATAAAAATATCTCGTGGATATCTGTATACAAGTACCTGTCTAGCCACTTTTCCATTGTCAGTCATGGATTTTTGTTCTCTGGTGCTATGAATTCATGGATCTCCTATCTAAGCAATCTGGTACCTCTTTCTTAGTTGCATTCTAGTGATACAACATCACACATTTCTTATGCAGATTCTTGGTCCTCGCAACGGATCCATTTGTTGGATTTATGGGGATTAACACAAGTTCAGTGTTAGTTAGCCAAACAAATCCCTACACTACTGGCCCTTTCGACATCAGCCAGCACAGCGCAGCTCGAAGTCTCACCCGAAGTAGTAGTGGGGTTATGGAAGCAATTTTTCGCACCCTGAGATAGTCATGATGTCAGTTTATACACTATGTTCCTAATTTCCCATAGGTCACTAAGCTTTAGGGCTCTGTTAGTCTACCCCTTTATTTTGCCCTTCAATACCTCTGTGAAGGTGTACGATTGCCCTTTGCGCAGCCTTAACCCATAGTCCAGGTACTTTCACACTGCTATGACCGTGTATTGTACATGTTTCCATGTTATCTTGGGTGTTTTACTTATCATACTAATCAACCACACTTAGCACCATGTAAACTGATATTCTTACTTGTGTTCAATTAACCCATACAGTCACATACATTCATGCCTCACATGAACACTGTAAATTGAACGCAAAACATAATAAAACTAGATACATTAACAAGAGATAAATACATAGAGTTTTCATAATACTTCTCTTTATGATATCTTTATATTAATGCAGACTCTATTCACCCTGTGCACACAGCTGCAGGGGTCTGCACACTCAGATGCGGGCTTCAACGCTAGGCCTTTGTGCACTCAGCTGCAAAGCCTCTACCTACGCTAAAACCTGAAACACTTAGACTTCTCTACCAAAACTTCAAAACATGTCTTCCTACTAACTACTTAGAGCTTACTTACTTAGCTCCTTTTATACAATCCCATGGTCCGCGGACCATGGGTGGATATTTACAATTGAGTTTACAATTTACAAAATAAGGGCAGACAACCCTTTATGACTCTTTACACCTTCGCACTCCACGACCGCAAAATGCAGAGACTTTACAGTTTTATTCCAAAATTTGTCCCAAAACGGTCCTTGGGGGAACCTTTTCCCATCTATTCCCAACAAATATTGTCGTACAATAATTATTATAGGGATCTTCCTTGGAATTTAAGAGATTTTTTCAGCTCTATGATTGTGTAGCTATGCTTCATTTCTGTCAAGGTTTGTGAACTACGGCCTACTGGGTCCCATGATTGAATTTCCTCAAGGGTTTGCCGAAAGCACATTTTGAGTGCTCATGGAATGTTTCCCTAGCCAACTACTTGAAAGGATTCTTAGAATTTTTTTCCTTTTGCTAACATAAAATTATGGGTTTTGTTTCCCACGAAGTTTGAAAGAGTGTAATCTAAATATGTCTCTAAGAGCATGCTACGATTTGGAAATTTTCTGGTTGCATTTTCCAGATAGCTATTCTTTAAAATGTGGTGCAAAACATAGAAAAATGGTTGAAATTACAAATATCAGTTGTTGAGTAGACTGCACAATCCTCATGCAATAAGGGTTTTTGGATTTTATATTGTAAAATTTAAAATGAAGAGGAGCTTTTCATGAAGTTGAATGAACATATGGAATTTCAATGAAAAATATAGCTATATAGCCAAGTACTTGAGCTCAATAGCTACCTAGCTCAATTGTTTTCTCTTTTTGAAAGTATGCACATGTGGTTTCTTCATATTGTTACACATGCAATTCTACTAACATCACATAAGTAAAAGATCATGGTTAATTCCCATAGCTGAGAGGATCTGTATCAAGTTTGGTATCAGAGATGTCTTCTAGCTAATGTGAATTTCCAATGTCAATGATAACCAAATATTGAACGTGCAATAAGAAAAGACAAATATAGGGTAACAAAGATCTCTACAAGGCTTTCTATAGGATGAAAAATATGGTAGATATAATGTATGTAGATTATGAGGAGAAAAAGGAAAAATCATAATAAGAGAAAGAGAGAGAAGATGATGCTACATCTACATCTTTGAGTGAATATTATTCTTCTTCATATTCTTCTGATCATTCAAATGAAGAGATCAATTAGAGCCTTCAAGCAGAGAATGCCAAACTGACGAGACTTCTACAAGAATCCAAAGAGGAGAACTACATATTGAAACTTCAATTACAAGCCACATAAGAGGCCTTGGAAAAGTTGAAGTTCAATGAACGTTTAGTGAAGCCATCATCACCTCCTTCAAAATCGACAATTGAGGTAAACAATGTTGGCAGTTGTTCAGTTTCATTTTCACATAATGATGATGATTTTTGTGTTTTGGGAAACCACACTACAAGCATTGGTTCCAGATTAATGAAAAATATGGGATATGGAAGAAAGGGCCTAGGAGCTAACGAGCAAGGAATTATGAATTCCATCTAAGTTGTGGAATTACCAAGACATGTAAGATTGGGGTATGTCAGAAAGGAAAAGACAAGCGAATATTCATGTGACAAGTTCGAGAGAATGAATGATGTTGAGATTACATCACAATCCTCCATTGATCATAATCTACAGTCATTTCCAAATCGAAGTGAGCATCTGAAGAAGAGGGATAAAGTAACGTATAAAAAGAATTAGTATTCTAAAGTTAATTTTGATTACAAGAAAATTGGTAATAGTAAACAAAACTTGTGGCATAGAAAATTGTGTAGAATTTATGGCTTACATAACCATGTGGTCACCAAGTGTTGGAAGAGAATGGAAACAAGGAAAAATATAAGACATGTAAACCCTTGTCCACATAATTGTAAGGAGAAGGAAAAACATGTTTGGAGGAATAATAATTTTTACAGCCATTGTAACAAGCGTGGGCATCAAAGAGCTACATATTGGAGGATACATCTAAAGAAGCGTCTCAAGAAGAAAAAAGAGTTTGTGCAAGAACCAATCAATGAAGATTTTCGACAAGAGAATCAAATCCAGAATGATGACCTATTCACTTTGATGAGTTAGATATGGTGGTATTAGCTTGCTATGATCATATGTTTCAAAATGATTGTAAAGTGATGATGTGTTTTCCATCACTTATAAGAGCAGCATGATGATATTTTTTCCTTTTGGTGATAGTTGGGGTATTGGTTTCTCATATGATTATGGTGTAAACTTGAACAAAGAGTGTGTTATAAAATATTGAAAGGTGTGTTTTTTCTTGGGTCATGATAGGTTATGTAATTGAACATGTATTTTGCAGTATGTATTGCAGGTTTGCAAAGAGTATAGGCGTTGATCAATCAATTATGGCTTTGAAGAACAAAGGTGGAGGAGAGGGAAGTGTGGCATGTTAGGGAATTTGTTGTGAAGACAAAGGAGTATAACATATTACAAAGAGTGTTCATGCTTTTGGGGGACCAAAAGCTCCTTAGTGGGGAGGAATTATCCAAATGGCCATGGAGAGGCTCAATTTTTGAAGTTCCTAGATGTGAGCAATAATGGTACCAAGTTGTAGTGTTTGTCATTATAAAGCCAATGACATGAAACACACCTCAATCAGAGTCCATATGACCAACTTATTATCATTGGAATATTCAAAGTTACATTCAAAAGTGGGACCCACTAAGTTTTTGTGGTTACTCCTTGGCGAGATGACCAATGACACATGGAACTCCATCATTGGCTCCTTGCCCCTACAGAAAAGAAAAGAAATATCATATTATATATATATATATATAATATATATTAATAATATTAGATATAACAAATAATTTAAAACCAATATATCTATATGGTTAATTAATAACCATACAATTCAAAGTTATATATGTTGAAATATCTCTATAACCATATGAAAACCAAAATAAAATATTAAAATATTTTTTTCAACATGTGTGTACCATATATGGCATGGGAAACCACATTATGGTTCTTAAAAACTATGGTGGCACATATTGATTGTCAGAGCAAGTGGTCAACCAATAACTACCCAAATTTGTCCTAGTCAAGCTTATGTATGGTCACGGTTAGTTTTGTGGCTCGAAATTTGTTTGTTTTTGTATTAAAACATATTCCGTTAGTGGTACATTGGTGGGGTTTGTACCCACACATTATATAATAACCAACCATCATAACCAAAATAATAAAAGGTGATCAAAATTAGGGATGATGGGTTTTGAACCTGACCCACCCCCAAACCAATTACTAAATGGAGTAGCGCCCACCAAGAACGCCCACTTGGGTACTTTGGGAAATGTAACCAAAAATACATATATATACTAGTTTTTTCATTTGCCCAACTGCATCGTAGAACCTACCATGCAAGTTTAGGAATGGAAACCTAGGTGAGCATGTAGAACGAGAAGGGAGGAACTATGATTTAAAGAATCATAGAGGAATCTTGTAGATTCCTCTGGAACCAAATTTTGTTAGTGTTGGAACTATGGCAAGTTTAAACTTAGGTTGATCATAATTTTGCTAGGAGTTTCAGCATGATCGGTTTTCAAATTTGAGCAACAGATTTTTCAGAAGTAGAATGTTGAGGGCAGAACCATGAAGGTGGAGCATTGATGCGGGAATCTAAATGGAATCTAAAAGATAACCTAGAGACCTAAAAATGAAACTTTAGAAAACAAGCCAACTTTATACTCAATTTGCTCAATTTTTTCACAAGGAACATGATATTTTGATCAATTTATTCATCTGAGAAGCATAATATTAGTTGGACTACATAATAAAATCTTTGAGGAATCTTTGAGATTCTCATGGAGCTCAAATTTGACCGAGTAAGAAAAGGGTCAAGTTTACAGTTAGATTTCATGATTTTTTGCCAAGAATTCAATTGTGCAATTTGTTTCTTAAGAAAATGTGTGCATTTTAAAGCCATCACCGGAAGTGGAGGTACGATATGCATTGATACCATGTATTATTTTGATTTTTTCTGAGATGATTATTTGATGTTGAGATCGTTGTTTGCCACTTTGTTGGAGGATCCTTGTATGTCACTTCATGTGAGAGTTTGATATTTTGTCATGCTGAAGGAGAACTTATATGAGTGAGAGATCTTCTAGTTACGGAAGTTCATTGTTGTATTTGACAAATAATTCATCATGTACTCATCATCGTCTTGTATAAATTAATAACATGACCTCCCTACTCTTGACACCGGACCCAGAGACATAGTCCACAATGGAAGAACTTCATTATCAAATTTTATGTGTTCTTTGATTTTATGGTTGTCTTTATGTTTCCTCTTTCTAAAATTATGCACATGTGGTTTCTTCATACTCTTTCACATGCAATACTACTAACATCACATAAGTAAAATATCTTGGTTAATTCTGGTAGCTGGGAGAATCTAGATCAATGAAGATAATGTGTCTTTCTAACAAAATAAATCTTGATATAACTAAATATGATGGTTGACTAGATGACAAGAATGTTATCATGTAGACTAATAACATTGAAGGGACTTGTGTTGTAAACCCACTCGCTAAATATATAGAAAATATTAATGAATTCCCTATACTTAGCAAGTGATGCTTATTATTAGATAAACTAGTAGTCAAATAAAGAAAGTGGTTTATCTATTATTTGGAAAATGTCCATATAAGACCTTCTAAAAATATTTCACGATGATGAGGAAGATGACACATTTAATAGGTTAACTGATTTAAAATAAAGAGGAAAAATTAGTGAATATACCCATGAATGGGAAGACTAGCTACTAGGTTCCTAGACCTCACAAAGTATCAACTACTAAAATTTTACATTTCAAGGTTACTATCCATTACTCACAGTGAGCTAAGACTATCAAGGCCTAGAAATGTGGTTGAATATAGAAGCACAAAAAAGATAATCTAAAGGAAGCTCAATATTTAGAGTGGGGTAACCTTTGATTTTTCAAATACAACCAATTACATTGGAATAGATGATTATAACACAACTAAAAATAATTACCTAGAGAAGGGGACAATGAGAGAAGCAATGATTGTGAGTGTGGAGAAATTGGACTCTAGGGCATAGATGTGAAGACATGTCATTATGCTACTACATAATAATGGATGTGATGAAATTAGAATTCAATAAAATAGAAAATGAAATCAGTATGCCATACAACTAATATTCTTATTATGATGAAATGTTGCAGAAAGCGCCCCTAGCTTTATCCTAATGTGCTTAACAAAATAGTAAGGAGGCAAAATAAATTTAAAGAAAATAATTATATTACAAAAGACCGAATACAACAACCAGTTGAAAAATACATTGCAACACAGGTTAGAAATTATAAGACCTGATTAAAATAAAAAACAAGAGTTCAAACCTATGGTTCCAAATAGCCCCATGACAGGGTAACCAAAGCCTGATACCCTAGAGCTTAAGGAAGCCATAATAAATAGAAATGTGATAGTAGTCATAGATTGTTGGAGAAATATTAATTATATATTAGACATGATTTTTGCTAAAGAAATAAATTTTTTTCATACCCCTCTAAGGACCTCATCATTACACTTGATAATGGATGAATGATTGAAGGTGTAGGAATATGCCATAAATTCTCAATTCAAATACAAGAACCAAAAACTATCAATAAAATCTTTTTTAAACATTTAAAGAGATGGATATGGTTCTATGGCTGCAAAGGTTAATGCAAGTGGAAAATTATACCAAAACCTTGAAGAATAATTCATGGAGCTTAATTGTCAAGATTAACACTATAAATTGTGTCATCTTGATGGTCCCACTCTCAAGAAGAATAAATTATAATTAAATAGAGGGCAATATGAAAATAAGGAAAAAAAATACGAATTCCAATTCACTTGGGGAATGTTAGGTCTAAGGTGAGCCTAAGTTAGATGTTGGAAAGGGAACACCCTGGCTACTATGGGGTTTTATTGTGGGAGCATCTCCTAAACAAATTCACAGTTTGCTAGGAATGTTTGAGCTATGTGCATTTCAAACATGCAATGATCTTAAGACTAAGATAGAAGAAACCATAGAAATAATAATAATAATAATGTTTTTGAAAAACTTGATATGTGTGGGAAGGAATTCTCGTAAATAGAATAAGTTATGACTAGAGATGAATCAGAACACTAGGAAAAACCATAGGGATAGTGATGTCTAGTGTTTGCAATGAAGTGAGATTTGAGTGCAAAGGAATTCTCTAAGAAGGAACGATATATAAGGGAGTAGAGTGGGTGGAGCAAGAGTTTGTCCTTAAAGTATAATGGTAGAAGGGATATAGGTCAAAATTTTAATATCACATACCAATCGAAGAAAAATGGAACCTGACAAACCAAATAACCAAGCACAAAGAGGGAAGCACAAAATTCAAAATCAATGATGCCCTAAAATTAGTCACAACTCCTCCTATGTTGCGATCAATCGAATGATCGATAGCACGGGCGAACTTATCCTCAAAGGCTTCCAATATTTGTACCATACCATCAGTCTCCACCTTCCTTGGCTATCTGTTAACTTAATGATCTACTAATATAGCTCAATTGGAAAGGAAAATTAAAATATCTCGTGGATCTCTGTATACATGCACCTATCTAGCCACTTTTCCTTTGTCAGTCGTGGATTTTTGTTCTCCGGCGCCACAAATTCGTTGATATACCTATCTAACCAATCATCTACCTCTTTCTTAGTTGGATTCTAGTGATATGACATCACACATCTATTATGCAGATTTCGGGTCTCGGTAACGTATTCATTTGTTGGCTTTATTGGGCCTGACCCAGGTTCATCATTAGTTAGCCAAACAAATCCCTACACTACTGGCCCTTTTGGCATCAGCCCGCAGAGCGTAGCCTGAAGTCTCACTTGAAGTAGTAGGGAGGTGCTGGAAGCAATTTTCCACACCCTAAGATGGTCATGATGTCAGTTTATACCCTATGTTCCTACTTTCACGCATGTCACTAAGCTTTAGGGCTCTGTTAGTCTACCCCTTTATTCTTCCCCGCAGTACCTCTGTGAAGGCGTATGATTTTCGTTTGCATAGTCTTAACCCCTAGTCCAGGTACTTTCATGCTGCTATGACCACGTATTGTATAGGTTTCCATATTATCTTAAGTGTTTTACTTATCTTACTAATCAACCACAGTTAGCACCACATAAACTGATATTCTTACTTGTGTTCAATTAACCCATACAGTCACATACATTCATGCATCACATGAACATTGTAAATTAAACCTAAAACACAATATAACTAGATACATTAACAAGAGATAAATACATAGAGTTTCCATAATACTTCTCTTTATTGATATCTTTAGATTAATACAAACTCTATCTGCCCTACGCATATAGCTACAGGGGTCTACACACTCAACTGCGGGCTTCCACCCTAGGGCTTTGTGCGCATAGCTACAGAGCCTCTACCCACGCTAAGACCCGTAACACTTAGACTTCTCTACCAAAACTTCAAAAATTGTCTTCCTACTAACTACTTAGAGCTTGCTTACTTAACTCCTCTTATACAATCCCATGGTCTGCAGACCATGGGTGGATCTTTACAGCTGACTTTACACTTTACGAAATAAGGGCGGACAACCCTTTATGACTCTTGACACCTTCACACTCCACGACCACAAAATATGGAGGCTTTACAACTTTATTTCAAAATTTGTCCCAAAACATGGGATTTTAGCCCCAAAACTATCCTTGGGGGAACCTGTTCCCATCCCTTCCCAACAAATATTGTCGTACAATAATTATTATAGGGATCTTCCTTGGAATTTAAGACATTTTTTCAGCTCTATGATTGTGAAGCTATGCTTCATTTCTGTCAGGGTTTGTGAACTATGACCTACTGGGTCCCATGTTTGAATTTCCTCATGGGTTTGCCAAAAGCATATTTTGAGTGCTCATCGAATGTTTCCCTAGACAAGTACTTGAAAGGCTTCTTATATTGTTTTTCCTTTTGCTAACATCAAATTATGGGTTTTTTTTCCCACGAAGTTCGAAAGATTGTAATCTAAATATGTCTCTAAGAGCATGCTACAATTTGGAAATTTTCTGGTTGCATATCCTAGATACCTCTTATTTACAATGTGGTGCAAAACTTAGAAAAATGGCTGAAATTACAAATATTGGTTGTTGAGTAGATTGAACCATCCTCATGCAATAAGGGTTTTGGATTTAGATTGCAAAATTTGAAATTAAGAGGAGTTTTTCACGAAGTTGATTGAACATATGTATTTTCAATGACAAATATAGCTATATAGCAAGTACGTGAGCTCATTAGCTACCTAGCTCAATTGTTTCCTCTTGTTGAAAGTATGCACATGTGGTTTCTTCATATTGTTACACATGTAATTCTACTAATATCACATAAGTAAAAGATCTTTGTTAATTCCCATAACTAAGAGGATATGGATCAAGTTTGGTATCAAAGCAGTCTTCTAGCTAATGTGAATTTCCAATGTGAATGATAACCAAAGATTGAACATGCAGTAAGAAAAGAAAATTATAGGCTAACATAGATCTCTACGAGGATTTCTATAGGATGACAAGCATGGTAGATATAATGTATGTAGATTATGAGGAGAACATGGAAAAATCATAACAGGAGAAAGAGAGAGAAGATGATGATGCTCCATCTCCATCTTTGAATGAATATTCTTCTTCTTCATATTCTTCTGATCATTCAAATGAAGAGATCAATTAGAGCCTTCAAGCTGAGAATGTTAAACTAAGGAGAATTTTACAAGAAGCCAAAGAGGAGAACCACATATTGAAACTTCAATTACAAGCCACATAATAGGCCTTGGAAAAGTTGAAGTTCAATGAACATTTAGCGAAGCCATCATCACCTCCTTCAAAATCGACAACTGAGGTAAACAATGTTGGTAGTTCTTCAGTTTCATTTTCACATGATGATGATGATTTTTGTGCTTTTGGAAACCACACTATAGGAATTGGTTCAAGATTAATGAAAAATATGGGATATGAAAGAAAGGGCCTAGGAGCTAACGAGTAAGGAATTATGAATTCCATCTAAGTGGTGGAATTACCAAGACATGTAAGATTGCACTATGTTAGAAAGGAAGAGACAAGAGAATCTTCAGGTGACAAGTTCGAGATAATGAATGATGTTGAGATTACATCAGAATCCTCCATTGATCATAATTTACATTCATTTCCAAATGGAAGTGAGAATTTGAAGAAGAGGAATAAAGTAAGGTATAAAAATAATCAGTACTCTAAAGTTAATTTTGATTCCAAGAAAATTGGTAACAGTAAACAAAACTTGTGGCAGAGAAAATTGTGTAGCTTTTATGGCTTACATAACCATGTGGTCACCAAGTGTTGGAAGAGAATGGAAACAAGGAAAAATATAAGACATTTAAACCCTTCTCCACAACATTGTAAGAAGAAGGAAAAACATATTTGGAGGAAGAAGAATTTTTACAGCCATTGTAACAATCATGGGCATCAAAGAGCTACATGTTGGAGGCTACATCCAAAGAAGCATCTCAAGAAGAAAAAAGTGTTTGTGCAAGAACCAGTCAACGAAGATTTTCGGCAAGAGAATCAACTCCAAAATGATGACCCATTTAAGTCTGACCCCAGATCCAAAATAGCCTGATCCATTTCATATTCTCCTATCTATGCAACCAATCTCATTTCTCATCCTATCCTTGCTTTGTGCTTACCAATCTTCTGTATCACACACAGTTCAGTTCGAATGTTTCTAGCGCATCTATTTATAAGCTCCTGTAACCCCTTCATAGCCTTCTTGTCACGCAACAACTTCATGTAGGTCTCTCAAAAGGCCGTAAGCATAGAGGGGTCCATCTCCTAATTAGGCTTATCCCTGCTCCCTGAGGTAGAGACCTCAGCGAAGCTCTTCTTTGCTTCCATGAATGTTTCGCATGCATGCTCCAAATCAAATTCAACCTCCTTCGCTGGAGCTTTGTGAACCCATGTGTTGTCTTCGGGGTTTTTTCCTTTATCACTGTCTGTTGCAATTCCCCTTCAGAGCACTATATCAACATTTGGATCCTCTTTGCGAGGCTCAACCCTAATCATCTGTAAGTTCTAAGTTGGTTGAGGTGGTAGCACCCCCTTGTCACATATCCTTGCTATCAACGTAGGATAGTCCTTTGTCTCATGATCAAACTAAGTACAATATTTGCACAACAATCGCATTGGGTTAGTGCATTCACGAGCATAGTGTCTTGGTCCTTCACAGTTGTAGCAGATTAGGTATCCCAACCTTTGCCACATATTCCTCTGCATTGGTCTCATTTGTGCCCTTGAAGGCTTCTTCACGCCATCCAATGCTCTGGTCAGGGGGGTGCATTCCTATCTAAACTCTATAGGTGGGTGTTCTATCCATCATTAATTATCAATTGTATGTTTCCCTGCTACCTGACATATAGCTCACCACAACACAGGCCCTGTGCTCTGTCTTGCTTTGGCTTCCGGCCTCAAAGATATCGGGCCTCCTCCTACAAACAGTTCTCAAAGATCAAGAAGTGGTCTTTTTCATGCCCCTGACCCTTACATTCCAAGCACCATATCTCTTCATGCACCTTCAGTCAAACTGTTTTGTCCTACTTGAAAATTTTCATTTCATGACAAAGGTTTTACAACTGCACATGGATCTGTTAAACTCCCAGATTTGAGCCTTGCATCAGAATTTCATGCAGTCTTATGGCAATCTATAAGGCCTTTGCCTAAGTCATTATCTTCTATTGTGGCATTGCAACCCTTAGGTGTGGCAAGAGCAAAGCCACAAACTACTCGCGGTGCTATCCATATGTTAAGTTCATATTGGCTTCATGGATTTTACACTTTAACCTCTGATCCAATTCCTAAGGTGTCTTGTTTGTCTTCATCACAATTTCCTTGAACCCCAAAATCGACTGTGCCTCAGATTTAGGCCTACTGAACTCTTTATCTAGCGTGGTCTGGATCTCTGCCAATCTAGCGTTTGCGTTATCATTAGAGTACTTGATGTACTAATTTAGTGCATGATCCTACAAAGTGCTAACCAATGTTGCCTTCTTCATGTGATCATGTGTGATGCCATAAGCTTCCCATACAACTTTCACGACAAACCAAAACTGGTCCACGTCCTCATTTCTGAAGCCCTTAAACAAAGGTATCTCCACTGAATTTTCCATGTTGAACTACAATGGAGGTTGTGGTGGTATGGGTGAAGTTGCACGTGACAGTGGTGAAGTTGGAGGTGGTGTAGGTGGAGGTGGTAATCGCAGGAATCCATGTCTTATTAATTGAACTATGCTTTGGGGAGAAGCCTGCACTACTCTCTCTTTGTCACCCAATGGAGGTGAAATCAATGGACTATATTCAAGACCCTTTCTTCCTTTCTTTCTGTACTTTCCACTTGGGTTAGCTTTGAACATCAAGGTAGCCGTGTAACCCTTTTTTCGCACAATAACATCTTAATCCAGGTATTTAAAGACTTCAAGTACTTACCTCGTGGTAACTAACTAAGGTATCAACCATGAATTCAGTCACAAATCCTCCTATGATGCGATCAATCCAATGATCGATAGCATGGGCAAAAGTGTCCTCAGAGGCTTCCAGTCTCTATACTAACTCTGGGGTCTAGACAATAGGACCATCAAGTCTCCACCTTCCTTGGCTATCCGCTACCTTCACAATCCACTCGTATAACTCAACTAGAAAGGAACATAAAAATATCTCATCGATCTTTGTATACAAGAACTTGTATAGCCACCTTTCCTTTGTCAGTCTTGGATTTTTGTTCTCTACCACCACGAATTCATGGATCTTCCTATCTAACAAATCCTCTACCTATTTCTTAGTTGGATTCTAGTGATACGACATCACACACCTCTTATGCAGATTCTCGGTCCCGACAATGGATCCATTTGTTGGCTTTATTCAGCCTGACCCAGGTTCAACATTAGTTAGCCAAACAAATCCCAACACTACTGGCCCTTTCAGCATCAATCCGCAGAGTGCAACCTAAAGTCTCACCCAAAGTAGTAGGGGGTTGCTGGAAGCAACTTTCCACATCCTGAGATGGTCGTGATGTCAATTTATACCCTATGTTCCTACTTTTGTGCAGATCACTAAGCTTTAGGGATCTATTATTATACCACTTTATTCTGCCCTTCAATATCTCCACGAAGGTGTACAATTTCCCTTTGTGCAGCTTTAACCTGTAGTCCAGGTATTTTCATGCTGCTATGACCATGTATTGTATAGGTTTCCATGTTATCTTAAGTGTTTTACTTATCTTACTAATCAACCATAGTTAGCACCACGTAAACTGATATTCTTACTTGCATTCAATTAACCCATATAATCACATACATTTGCGCATCACATGAACATTGTAAATTAAACTAAAAACACAATATCAATAGATACATTAACAAGAGATAAATACATAGTGCTTTCATAATACTTCTCTTTATTGATATCTTCAGATTAATACAGTCTCTATCCACCCTGCGCACATAACTACATAGGTCTTTGCACTTAGCTATGGGCTTCCACCCTAGGCCTCTGTGCACTCAACTGTAGAGCCTCTACCTACGCTAAGACCTTAAACACTTAGACTTCTCTACCAAAACATCAAAACTTGTCTTTCTACTAACTACTTATAGCTTACATAGATCTTTACAGCTAACTTTACACATTACAAAATAAGGGAGAACAACCCTTTCTGACTCTTGACACCTTCGCACTCCATGACTACAAAATTCAGCGACTTTACGAATTTATTCCAAAATGTGTCCCAAAACATGGGATTTTAGCCCCAAAATTATCCTTGGTGGAACCTATTCCCATTCGTTCCCAACAAATATTGTCGTACAATAAATATTATAGGGATCTTCCTTGGAATTCAAGACATTTTTTCACCTCTATGATTGTGCAGCTATGGTTCATTTCTGTCAGGGTTTGTCAACTATGACCTACTAGGTCCCATGGTTGAATTTCCTCATGGCTTCACTGAAAGCACATTTTGAGTGCTCATGGAATGTTTCCCTAGCTAGGTACTTGAAAGGCTTCTTAGATTGTTTTTTATTTTGCTAACATAAAATTATGGTTTTTGTTTACAACGAAGTTCGAAAGAGTGTAATATAAATGTCTCTAAGAGCATGCTACAATTTGGAAATTTTCTGGTTGCATTTTCTAGAAAGCTCTTCTTTAAAATGTGGTGCAAAACACAGAAAAATGGCTGAAATTACAAATATCGTTTGTTGAGTAGACTACACAATCCTCATGCAATAAGGGATTTTGGATTTCAGATTGCAAAAATTGAAATTAAGAGGATTTTTTCACGAAGTTGAATGAAAACATGCATATGTGGTTTCTTCATATTGTTACACATGCAATTCTACTAACATCACATAAGTAAAAGATCATGGTTAATTCCCATAGCTGAGAGGATCTAGATCAAGTTTGGTATCATAGCAGTCTTCTAGCTTATGTGAATTGCCAATGTGAACGATAAACAAATATTAAACGTGCAATAAGAAAAGACAAATATAGGATAACACAGATCTCTATGAGGCTTTCTATAGGATGACAAGCATGGTAGATATAATGTATGTAGATTATGAGGAGAAAATGGAAAAATCATAATATGAGAAAGGGATATAAGATGATGATGCTCCATCTCCATCTTTGAATGAATATTCTTCTTCTTCATATTCTTCTCATCATTCAAATGAAGAGATCAATTAGATCCTTCAAGTTGAGAATGCTAAACTGAGGAGACTTCTACAAGAAGCCAAAGAGGAGAACCACATATTGAAACTTCAATTACAAGCCACATAAGAGGCCTTGGAAAAGTTGAAGTTCAATGAATGTTTAGCAAAGCCATCATCACCTCCTTCAAAATCGACAACTAAGGCAAACAATGTTGGTAGTTCTTCAGCTTCATTTTCACATGATGATGATGGTTTCTGTGTTTTTTGAAACCACACTACAGGAATTGGTTCAATATTAATGAAAAATATGGGATATGAAAGAAAAAGACTAGGAGCTAACGAGCAAGAAACTATGAATTCCATCCAAGTGGTGGAATTACCAAGACATGTAAGATTGGGCTTTGTCAAAAAGGAAGAGACAAGAAAATCTTCAAGTGAGAAGCTTGAGACAATGAAGGAGGTTGAGATTACATGACAATCCTCCAATGATCATAATTTAAAGTCATTTCCAAATGGAAGTGAGAATTTGAAGAAGAGGGATAAAGTAAGGTATAAAAAGTATCAACATTATAAAGTTCATTTTGATTACAAGAAAATTGGTAATAGTAAACAAAACTTGTGGCATAGAAAATTGTGTAGTTTTTATGGCTTACATAACCATGTGGTCACCAAGTGTTGGAAGAGAATGGCAACAAGGAAAAATATAAGGCATGTAAACCCTTCTCCACATCATTGTAAGAAGAAGGAAAAACATGTTTGGAGGAAGAATAACTTTTACAGTCATTGTAACAAGCATGGGCATCAAAGAGCTACATGTTGGAGGCTATGTCCAAAGAAGCATCTCAAGAAGAAAAAATTGTTTGTGCAAGAACCAATCAATGAAGATTTTCGACAAGAGGATCAACTCTAGAATGATAACCCATTCACTTCGATGAGTTAGAGGTGGTTGTATTAACTTGCTATGATCATATGTTTGAAAATTATTATAAAAGCGATGATGTGTTTTCCATCACTTATGAGAGCAACATGATGATATTTTGTCCTTTTGGTAATAGCTGGGGTATTGGTTTCTCATATGATTATGATGTAAACTTGACCAGAGAGTGTTATAAAATATTGGAAAGTATGGGGTTTTCTTGGGTCATGATAGGTCATGTAATTGAACATGTATTTTGCAGTATGTACTATAGGTTTGCAAAGAGTATAGGCATTGATTAATCAATTATGGCTCTGAAGAACAAAGGTGAAGGAGAGGGAAGTGTGGCATGTTAGGGAACTTGTTGTGAAGACAAGGGAGTATAACATATTACAGATAGTGTTCATGCTTTTGGATGACCAAAAGCTCCTTAGTGGGGAGGAATTATCCAGATGACTGTGGAGAGGCTCAACTTTTTAATTTATTAGATGTAAGCAATAATGGTACCAAGTTGTCGTGTTTGTCATTATGAAGCCAGTGACATGAACCATACCTCAATCAGAGTCCATATGACCAACTTATTGTCATTGGAGGATTTAAAGTTACATAGGGATGTTGGACCCACTAATTTTTTGTGGTGACTAATTGGCGAGTTGGCCAATGACACATGGAACTCCATCATTGGCTCCTTGCCCCTATAGAAAAGACACAAATATATATATATATATATATATATATATTATATATATAATATATATTATATATATATATATATATATATATATATTATATATATATATATATATATATATATATATATATATGGATGGTTATTTAATAACCATACAATTCAAAGTTATATATGTTGAAATATTTTTATAACCATATGAAAACCAAAATAAAATATTCAAATGTGCCATATATGGCATGGGAAACCACATTATGGTTATTAAAAACTGTGGTGGCACATACTGATTTTTGGAGCAAGTGGTCAACCAATAACTACCCAAAGTTGTGGTAGTCAAGCTTATGGATGGTCACGGTTAGTTTTGTGGCTCAAAAGTTCTTTGCTTTTGTTTTAAAAATATTTCATTAGTGGTACGTTGGTGGGATTTGTACCCACACATTATGTAATAACCAACCATCATAACCAAAATAATAGAAGGCAATCAAAATTAGGGATGACGGGTTTTGAACCTAACCCACCCCCAAACCAGTTACTAAATGGAGTAGCACCAACCAAGAACTCCCACTTGGGTACTTTAGGAAATGTAACCACAAATACATATATGTACTAGTTTTGTCATTTGCCCAACTGCATTGTAGAACTCAGCATGCAAGTTTAGGAATGGAAATCTAGGTGAGCATGTAGAACGAGGAGGGAGGAACCATGATTTAAAGAATCATAGAGGAATCTTGTAGATTCCTCTGGAACCAAATTTTGTGAGTGTTGGAACTATGGAAAGTTTAAACTTAGATTGATCATAATTTTGCTAGGATTTTGATGGCGTGATTAGTTTTCGAATTTGAGCAACAGATTTTTCAGAATTAGGATGTTGAGGACAGAACCATGAAGGTGGAGCATTGATGCAGGAATCTAAACGGAATCTGAAAGATAACCTAGAGACCTGAAAATGAAACTTTAAAAAACAAGCCAACTTTATACTCAATTTTGTCAGTTTTTCGCAAGGAACATGATATTTTGATCAATTTCTTCATCTCAGAAGCAAAATATTAGTTTGAATACATAATAGAATCTTTGAGGAATATTTGAGATTCCTGGGCAACCCAAATTTTACCGAGTAAGAAAGGAGTCAAGTTTATAATTAGATTTCACGAGTTTTTGCCAAGAATTCAACTGTGCAATTTGTTTCTTAAGAAAATGTGTTCATTTTAAAGCCATCACCAGAAGTGAAGGTATAATATGCATTGATACCATGTCTTATTTTGATTTTTCTGAGATGATGATTTGATGTTGAGATCCTTGTTTGCCACTTTGTTAGAGGATCCTTGTATGTCACTTCATGTGAGAGTTTGATATTTTGTCATGCTGAACGGGAGCTTATATGAGTGAGAGCTCTTCTATTTAAGGAAGTTAATTCTTGTATTTGACAAATAATTCATCATGTACTCATCATCATCTTGTTGAAATTAACGAAGCGACCTCCCCACTCTTGACACCGGACTCAGAGATGTAGTCCACAATGGAAGAACTTCGTTATCAAATTTTGGTGTGTTCTTTGATTTTATGGCTATCTTTATGTTTCCTCTTTTTAAAATTATGCACATGTGGTTTCTTCATACTCTTTCACATGCAATACTACTCACATCACATAAGTAAAATATCTTGGTTAATTCTGGTAGCTGGGAGAATCTAGATCAATCAAGATAATGTGTCTTGTCTATCAAAATAAATCTTGATATACCTAAATATGACGATTGACTAGATGAAAAAAATGTTATGATGTAGATTAATAACATCGAAGGGACTTGTGTTGTAAACCCACTCGCTAAATATATAGAAAAATATTAATGAATTCCCTATACTTAGCAAGTGATGCTTATTATTAGATAAACTAGTAGTCAAATAAAGAAAGTGGTTTATCTATCATTTGGAAAATGTTCATATAAGACCTTCTAAAAATATTTCATGATGATGAGGAAGACGACACATTTAATAGGCTAACTCGTTTAAAATAAAGAGGAAAAATTAGTGAATATACCCATGAATGGGAAGACTAGCTACTAGGTTCCTAGACCTTACAAAATATCAACTACTAAAATTTTACATTTTAAGGTTAATATCCATTACTCATAGTGAGCTAGGACTATCAAGGCCTATAAATTTGGTTGAATATAGAAGCACAAAAGAGATAATGTAAAGGAAGCTCAATATTCAAAGTGGGGTAACCTTTGATTTTTCAAAGACAACCAATTACATTGTAATAGATGATTATAACACAACTAAAAAGAATCACCTATAGAAGGGGAAAATGAGAGAAGCAATGATTGTAAGTGTGGAAAAATTGGACTCTAGGGCATAGATGTGAAGACATGTCATTATGATACTAGATAATAATGGATGTGATGAAATTAGAATTCAATAAAATAGAAAATGAAATCAGTATGCCACACAACTGATATTGTTATTATGATGAAATGTCGCAGAAAGCACCCCTAGCTTTATCCTAATGTGCTTAACAAAATAGTAATGAGGAAAATGAAATTTAAAGAAAAATAATTATATTACAAAAGACTGAATAAAACAACCAGTTGAAAAATAAATTGCAGCACAAGTTAGAAATTATAAGACCTGATTAGCATAAAAAACAAGAGTTCAAACCTATGGTTCCAAATAGCCCCATGACAGGGTAACCAAAACCTGATACCCTGGAGCTTAAGGAAGGCATAATAAATAGAAATGTGATAATAGTCATAGATGTTGGAGAAATATTAATTGTATATTAGACATGATTTTTGCTAAAGAACTAAAATTTTTTCATACCCCACTAAGGACCTCATCATTACAGTTGATAATGGATGAATGATCGAAGGTGTAGGAATATGCCATAAATTCTCAATTCAAATAGAAGAACCGAAAACTATGAATAAAACCTTTTTTAAACATTTAAAGAGACGTATATTGTTCTATGGCTGGAAAGGTTAATGCAAGTGGAAAATTATACCAAAAACCTTGAAGAATAATTCATGCAGCTTAATTGTCAAGCTCAACACTATAAATTTGTCATCTTGATGGTCCCACTCTAAAAAAGAATCAATTATAATTAAATAGAGGTTAATATGAAAATAAGAAAAAAAGTTGGATTCTAATTCACTTGGGGAATGTTAGGTCTAAGGTGAGCCTAAGTTAGATGTTGGAAAGGGAACACCCTGGCTACTATGGGGTTTTATTGTGGGAGCATCTCCTATACAAATTCACAATTTGCTAGGAATGTTTGAGCTATGTGCATTTCAAACATGCAATGATCTTAAGATTGAGATAGAAGAAACCCTAGAAATAATAATAATAATGTTTTTGAAAAAATTCATATGTGTGGGAAGGAATTCTCTTAAATAGAATAAGGTATAACTAGAGATGAATCAGAACGCTAGGAAAAACCATAGGGATAGTGATGCCTAGTGTTTGCAGTGAAGTGAGATTTGAGTGTAAAGAAATTCTCTAAGAAGGAACAAGATATAAGGGAGTAGAGCATGTGGAGGGGGAGTTTTTCCTCAAAGTATAATGCTAGAAGGGATATAGGTCCAAATTGTAATATAGTGTACCAATCGAAGAAAAATGGAACTCCAAATAGCCAATCATGAAGAGGGAAGCACAAAATTCAAAATCAATGATGCCCTAGAATAAGGGAGCAAGAAAAATTATATATCAATATCCTCAAATTGAAATGGTTTCATCGTATTCTTCATAGAAAATGGCCTTCTATAGTTTGGCAATGGGTTCAAACATTGATGCAAATATTTCAATAGGATAAATACATAATAAATAAACTAATGTGCATATCCCAATGGACACAAAGATGAAACTTCCTATGTATATGGTCACGTATCAATTAAATGCAAATTAAATATGCTAGAAATCAGGGGAGAACTCTTGTAAGAGCTAGGTACTATTGTGGTTGAATCCTCCTTAGGGAATGCACGCAAATGTTATAGATTACCTAGTGACCCTCTTATATTTCATGTTATTTTTTATTTTCTTGTAAATTTCATAAAAAATATAGGTACACTCTCAACGGGGAAAATGTTGGATTATGTAAGGGGGGAGACTATGTCATATTGCTTTTAATTTTAAGATTATGAATTATAATATCCTTTTGGATTTTCGTTTTTCTTTTGCAATTACCTATAGATGTTATTACCCAAAATTCACATCCATATAAGATAAAATTAGTACCAAGAGAATCGAAGTGGATGTTCTCTTTCGTGGGACGAAAATTTAATTGATTCACAATTATTTTTAAGACTAACATAGGTTTTTTTTTCCCTCTATGAATCCTTTCTTAATGTTATATTTTTAGTGGTTTTAGGGTATATTTTTGAATTAATTTCCGTATATAAAATTAGTGTAAGTGATCATTTTCTATTTGATAACATAACCTTTATGTTTTTAGTGTTTAACCTCATACCCATGCCATAATATAAATTCTTGCAAATTCCCAGTTAACTAATAATGTTAGAGAATCTCTTTAGCATAGGAACATCATCATCAACGTAGGGAAGAAGAATGATGACTCCTACAGCTACAGTGTTCCAACAAAATCTGTTTCTCCTAAACATGCCTCTAACTTGTTAATGTAAATTCCAAAAGGGGGTAGGTCATAGATAACATCCTTGCTTATCTCCTATATTAGAAGTAATCTCCTATCACGAACCATCAATGTTCTTAAAATTTGTGAAAAAAATCCTATACAACCTTACAATGAGGTTGTAAGTCAAATGGACCATATAACTCTTCCTATTATTCCAAACGAAAATTCCATGAACCATGTCAAATGTCTTCCTCTCGTCGATAATGGAACACAAGGTATTAGTTTTATTACTATGTCATTCCTCTATAATGACCTTAAGTTATAAGTAGGTGGTCCACAATGGAATGATGGCTTGTAGAATCTTCTCAAGCTTCTTTATTCCTTTCTCTTAGCATTATAACTATATCCTAATCTCTTTTTTTTTTGTGAAATTATTATAGGTCTCACTTGGCTAGAATATCCTAGTGTATCACAATGGTAGTCTAGGTAGAGGGATAATTTAGTCCTTGGTTTTAAAAATAGTTGAAATGAATCTTTAAGTCAGTGGTTTGGGAAAACTTGCTTGACTACTAGATTGAATAGCTTGTGAGTGTGAAGGATCAAAATATAACCTCCTATTTTAGGATTTCAATTTGATAGCATGAAGGATTAAAATAAGACCTCCTAATTTAGGATTTCAATTTGATAGCTTTTGACCTCCTCAATTTTCTCCTTTACAACTTGTTTAACCTAACATTCTATACCTTTCAAGCTAAAAAGTTGTCCTTTTTTATTAAATGTTTAACATTGCAAGATACATAAATATTAGTTAGACATGAATTTCAATACAACAATGAAATAATATTAATTTTTTTACTTTTCCTAATTCAAATATATCTTTGTAATTGTTTAATATCAAATTTTAAAAATGTAAGAATGCCTTTGCCTTTTGTTTATATAATATATAATGAAAAACAACATAATTTTATTTTCATTATTTATTTAATTTAAATTATAATATTAAAAAACAACTCACTTAAATTATTATATATATTTTGAAAAATTGTTTTATATTAATTTAATTACATTTATATAAAAGAACAACCAAAACAATGAAAATAAGGTCTTTTTTTACAAACAACTAATTTTTTATGAATAAAAACAATAAATCATCTATGAAGCAATTGACTTAATTTCTATTATTCCTTTTTTCTTATTCCAAATTAAATATCCATATATAAAAAGTGTTATTTTCAATCTTCTAAAATCAGGTCCTTTGGTTAAGGATATTTTTTTTTCTAAAATGTTATGTGACTAATTAAAATGGGTTGATTTGTATACAAAAATACAAGCAATTTGATTAATATTTAGAGTTAAAAAGAATAGTGTTTCTTTATTTCAAGGGAAAAGAAGACAACAAACCTTATATTAGTATCAAAATGTAAATTATATTTGTTAATTAATTTTTTATTTTTTCATTTTAAAATAGAATAATCTTATTCAAAGAAAATTTTGTTCACTATACTATAAAGTGTATGAATTTATGATCATTATTTTCAATTACAAAAGATTTTACAATCTTAATGATCATTACCTACCTTAAATATTTAGAGTTTAGAAAGATGCTTCTTTGTCCTAAAAAACACCTTATTTTGATGTCAAAAGCTAAATTATATTTATTTATTAATTAACCTTATTTTGATGTCATTTTAAAATGTATAAAAAAATTGTATTAGCTATAAAAATCTATTGATTCATAATCATTACTTCCCAACTTCATAAAAGATATTAGAAACTTCATACAATAATTTATTTTCAATATTACAAAACAATCTGCACAATAATTTATTTTCAATATTACAAAACAATCTGCACAATAATTTATTTTCAATATTATAAAACAATCTGCACAATAATTTATTTTCAATATTACAAAACAAACAATCTGGCTATTTAATTCATGATCATTAAATTTGGTTATTTAGAAAAAAAGCATGATTAAGATGAAATTGATTAAATTTATAGGCTGCAGCAAAATCACCACCGTAGCCAAAAGGACAAAGAAGGAAATACACCACCGTAGCCAAAAGGACAAAGAAGGAAATACACGGTTAGCCAAAAGGACAAAGAAGGAAATATATAGTAATAACAATATACACCGGTATATAGAAGAAGCAAATAAGGATTATTTATAAAAATATAGTAGTAATAATAATAGCGATCTATAGAGCACACAGGCAGGCAGGTTTGTTATTACACCTCAGGAGCCCTACCAATTACACTTTTATCAGCAGCAGCATGATATAAACGATAACCGTAAGTCAACCGCAACTTATGCTGAGGACAAAAAACTCATCATGTTGAGAGCCCCGAAAGATGATGAATGGAGCAAGGATTTTCTATTGACTGGAAGGTCCTGGGGTGCCAAAAGGAGCATTAGACGGGGGCTGAGGTGGAATATCGAAGGGAGTGGCGGGTTGTGGGGTTGGTGGAACATCGAAGGGAGTGGTGGGTTGTGGGGTTGGTGGAATATCGAAGGGAGTTTTGGGAAAGCGAGGAGGGCCTGGTCGTGGAAAATTGAATGGAGGTCGGGCGGGACGAAATTTGGGGAACCCTGGAGTGCCCGGTCGGGAAAAATTGAATGGAGGCCTCGGATGAAATTTGGGGAATCCTGGAGTGCCCGGTCGTGGAAAATTGAATGGATGCCTCGGAGGAAATTTGGGAAAGCGTGGAGTGCCCGGTTGTTGAAATGGTGGAAAACCATGAAAGCGTGGAGTGCCCGGTTGTTGAAATGGTGGAAAACCATGCGAAGACCATTGCAACGAAGGGGTTGTGAACGCTTGAAGGCCTGGGGTGCCAAAAGGAGCATCAGAGGCGGGGGACTCAGACTCAGGTGGAAAGCCTAGAGCAGTGGGTGCGCCAAAAGGAGCATCAGAGGAGGGGGGCTGAGGTAGTGGAATATCGAAGGGAGGGCGTGGAGGCCCCGGTCGTGGAAAATTGAATGGAGGGCCTAGAGGAGTTTCGGGGAAGCCTGGAGAGCCCGGTCGTGGTCGTGGTCGTGGAAAATTGAATGGAGGCCCCGGAGGAAATTTGGGGAAGCCTGGAGTGCCGGGTCTGAATGGAGGAACTTTGGGGAAGCCTGGAGTGCCCGGTCTAAATGCAGGAAAGCGTGGAGTACCTGGTTGTTGAAATGGTGGAAAACTGCGCGAAGGGTTTGTGGACTCCTGTAGGTCGGTTTCAGTTTCAGTCAAATATTGAGTGGTGCCAAAAGGAGCATCAGAGGCGGGCTGAGGTGGAAGGCCTGGAGTGGTGGGCGTGGGTTGTGGAAATGGTGGAGTACTGAACGGGGGAGTGTCGGGAAGAGGAGGAAAGGCAAAGCCTGAACCTGGAGTGGACGGAGAATTGAAGGGAGGGCCGGGAGGATTTTTGGGAAAGCCTGGAGTGCCCGGTCGTGGCCAATTGAATGGAGGCCCTTGAGGAGTTTTTGGAAAAGGAGGCCGAACGAAGGGAACGCCTGGAGGAACTTTGGGAATGCGATCAGGTTGAAAAAAAAATGGTGCATTACCCAAGGGAGACCACTGCAACGAAGGGTCAGGGTCTGTGTATGTCCGCGGGCCTACTTTCCAGTTTTGATCAAAATTCTCAGCCACTGCTCGACCCCTCATCATTCTCAACACGCCTTTGCTGTAAGGTACGGTTTCATGGCGGTAGCTGAAAGACCCTGCCGCTGCCGAATTAGTGGCGGCAGCCAAAGCCAAGTAGCTTAGGAGAAAGCCAAGTATTATTGCAGGAACTTCAAGCGACGCCATGATCGGCACTGAAGAAATTCAATTAGACTTACACACAAGTGTGTGCGTGTATCTGTAACTCCGTTGAGAGCAGAGTAGGTTATATAGGTAGTGGTGTGGGGTAGATTTCCTTGGCAGTTGCCGCGTTGTAACTCCATGTTTAATTTTGGAGATCAATGATTCCACGTAATCGTAGAAAATGAGTACGTGGATAGATCTATCTTGGAATTGGAATTTGACAATTCATGTACATCCGCTATTTTATATTTGGGTTTGGAGTTGCCATCCATCGTTTTTCCGTTTGCGAGTTTTCCTCATGGTTTCAGTTTTCCTGATTTTATATTTGGGCTTGGAGTTGCGGTCGTTTTTACGTTCGCGAGTTTTCCTCGTGGGCCTCAGTTTTAGATTCAGTGAACTAGACAGTTTTATATTTGGTTTGGAGTTGCTATTCTTTTACCCGTCGCCACGCCAATCTTTTCTTTTTAAATGAAGGAAATATAAATATTTTTCTTTTATTATTTGATTTACACGTGGAAGCTTTGCTTCCCAACGTATTTCCCTTTGTGTGTAATTCTTTTGTAATTAGCAGCAGCCACGAAAAATATTAGTTATGCAAGTATTTATCAATCATTGCTCATTTCAGATTTCCCGCAAAGGTCAATGATAATAAGACGTCGTCTCCCTCTGCAATAATAAAGTTTAAGCCATCCCCCAAACGAACCTGGGAGAAAAAAGTTTAGTCCTTTGCTTCTCAAACACATTCAGCCTACTACCTTAAGTGGCTACTCGCTGATCCTAATATTAGGTTACTTGACATCACGAGTCTTCCTTCCGGCTGGAAACGCTATATCAATCTTTGTTTTTTGTTTTCTATGCACACTCTAAAGAATAAAGCACAATGTCTCTTGAAAAACAGTGTTCCCGTGATTTGTTTTGGGTTTTGTACGTGGTTCCCACCTTTTTTTTAAGCAAATCACATAATCTTATTTTCTTCTCATGAAGCAGAGGGATCCAACGCTACTTATTACAGATTATGGATAGGAAAACAAGTTTTACAATTCCACTTTTGGGATGCATTCTTGTGCTACCTTTGTTATATGTCTTTCTTTTAAATGAGCATGAAACTTTATTTTAGGGAGCACATTATAGTCGAATTGTAGCGAACTTCGACATGGAGGAGACTTAATAGTTGTAATTTAGAAGTATTTCTACTATCCTAGCCATCAAAAGGACATCAACTCGTATATGAAACATTTCACTTCCTTTAGCATAGCTACAATGAACATTAAGAAACAAGGGTCATACACTCTTCTACCTCCCCAAAAAGAAAATCCCTAGGAATCAATCTCCATGGATTACATGTCAAGTTTTTCCCTTCACCAATCATGGTCATAAGTGTGTCTTTGTGGTTGTGTTGTAGCTGCTGCAACAACCCCTCCACATATTCCGAAATCCTTAAAATTTTCGGAGCCCCTGTATTGTGCAAGACTTCCTGCACCTTTGAGATCTAAGAAGAAGTTCGCGAGACAAGAAGAACCCCGTAAAAACCTAACCTATGTTTTCTAGCTAAGTGAAGCTAAGTCACAAGATCCTCGGAATGCGACTATCTCAAACACTTGCCACACTTGCGACCCGCAAGTCGCTAAGTCGCAAAGGTCGCATAGGTCGCACTTACCCCTCGATGCGACCATGCGACCATTGCGACCTCACGACCACCGGGTTGCGAGGTCCCATACGTCGCACTTGACCCTCGATGCGACCCTCGCGACCATTAAGTCGCAATGTCACATAGGTCACAATGTCACACTTTAAACCCATGCGACCTTCGCACGTGTGACAGAAACTATAAATAGGGAGGTCACCCCATTCATTTGTAACGGCTCCTTTGGTCGCACGAAAGACAAAGAGAATTTTGCGCTCTCCACGTAGGCGACCTTTCACCTTCTTGGTAATCATGTTTCTTAACCAAGTGTCATTCCATGCCTTCCCGACCGTCCACCTTCCACCCGAGAGGGACTTTTATCCCCTTTTCCTTGGGTTTTTCACCTCAGACCAAAGAAGCAAGTGCCCTGGCCCTGTTCAACCTTTCTTGACCCCTTAGTACCATTCTTCAACCCTGATTTTCAAGCCATCGCTCTCATCATGGGATTGTATTTTCGACATGCCAGGTGACGTGCAACTCGAGTGCATATCCATCTCCTCCTCTGAAGATGAGATGGCTCCCCCAACTACTAAGGCCGCTTGCAGGGGATCGGGAAGCAGTTTGTGGGAGACCTACTAGGACGACCAGCCACCAATCTATGGGGATACAACTTGCAACATTAACAAAACCACAAAACTCTCTTGGTATAACATCTACAAAGAGTTCGCAAAGAAAGACATACTATAAACACAAGATGATTTCCCAATATGCCTGAATATCAAAAGGGCAATGCTAGACCAGATAACGTCACACCCAACGATCTTACCATCTGCATAGACTATTGAATGGATCCTACAAAATACAGATGCAGGTTCATGGACGGTCAAAGATCACACTAGAGCATCCTTGGCTTCAATCTCCCCTACAGACATTTCTGCCTACTATAGGCTCCCGGAGAAACAGGAGACCTTCAATATGAGATGGCTCTCAGGTTTTATAACCCTAGTTAAAGATATCCTAAGGGAATGGTGGTAGGACATGTCAAAGTTCGAGGTTAGTTCACATCAGACATACATCACAAAGGAGTTACAAAAGGTACTTCAACTAATTGCCACTATGATGTGCTGCTTGTATGGTAAGGCAGATAGCAACGTATTCTATGGCACCTCGATGTCCCTCATGCACGCTATCACCACTCAAGGAACTATTTTCAATTGGGAAAACATCTTGGCCCCGTCTTTGAAAACAAACATAGATACAACTAAGCACCCACAGTCATAACAACCTCCAGAAGTGTACATGGCTTCATACCTCTTAGATGTTGTCTGCATAAGATATGAATTTGAGGGCTCGAGCTATAACTGGGATACATCAGCGACTGAACCCGTGCACTGCCACTACAAGATTTCCCAAGACACTTCCTACAGAGGTATGTTAGATGTGATTTTAGAATATTTTATCGCCTCACTAGAAAGAAAAGAAAGAAAATTTCAGTTGGTTATATTTGAACCAATGATTCACCACCATTTTGAATAAGTTCCCAATGGACGTCACCCTCAATGATTCCGTCACGATGGATTATTATGCCAAGGCCCTGCCATGGAGTATTTCCATGTTGGTTAAACGTGAACAAAAACCCACCCTAGTTAAGAACTTTTCTACAACACTCGAGCTCGAAAAGAATCTTCTTTCTATCAGTACCTTAGACCATGAGTCTTGGGAGGAGGCAAAACCCTGCGCTAAGAAAAATCAGGCCTCATCAAGTATAACCACAGATGAAGACAAGGATTCCTTCGATTTCAAAGGACTCACAAAATTCTTAATAAATTGACTAACAAAGTGTCTGAATTAAAGAGAAAGACCGGTGATTCTTCAAGAGGAGGAAAACCTGCGAAACCATTTTCTAGAAAGATAACAATGCCCCTCTAAAGCATCGCAGGCCTCTAGTTCAAACTTCAATGTGGAAGACTAGGAAAGGATAACATGTGCACTTTCCATTAAGGCTCTTTCTCTAAGAAGACATGTCCGGAATGGCTACATAAGACCATTGTAGCCACCCAACTTTTAGAAGACCAAGCCATGGGAGAGGGTGAAGAAGAAGCTAATGACCCTGAAGAGATGACTCCCCTCCCAAAGATGATGCTCCATCTGCCATGTTAACCTTCGAAGTCATCCATGGGGAAGAGGTATTGGCCACTCAAGATGATATCATAGGAGATGCTTCCCCCAAATCCCCAAAATGCTACAACCTTAGGAGTAGATGTCCCATGTTGGGTGCTACACTGGAAGATAAGAAAATGGCTTTGTTAAGAAGGATTCTACCACCCACCAATACCAGCCAACCATCCATTCCTTCCCCAAAATGGATGAATGATCTAAGCTCTATGGAGTCCTCGACTGGTGTGAGAGGGGATTCATCCACACCCAAAAGTTTGACCAAAGGAGTGACAACTAAAACTACCTTGTTAACGTAATGCTCAACACGAAATACTTCATTCATAGACTTGGATTACAATATCATCGAGGATATGAAGAAGACTCGAGCTAATATCTCATTGTACAAGTTATGCAAGTTGACTAGCCAACTTGAGTTGATTATCAAAACGTTTTCTACCTCTGCTACACCTTCAAAACCTTTCTCCTCAAGCAAGATGAACTCGTAGGTTCATCCCCAGCCATGATTTACCTTCAAGCCATATTAAATGTTGCAAACGCAAACTCAAGAGGTTCAACCCCTCCTTTCCACTTAACCTTCATCATGTTCAACTATAATGTAAACAACCACCTCATCGACTCTAGTGTGTCATCCAACTTCACACCATGGTCAGTATGCAAAAAGATAAACATCCAACTAAACAAAATTAATGCAAAAATCATCCAACTCGATAAATCCCATGTTCTGGTTGTGCAAGAGTTAAATAAAATTATTATTCATTTTTCTTCTCATTCTCAGGTCCATCAGTGCAATGACATAATCATCGTAGACATTTCAGAAGCCTATGGTTTACTCCTTAGTAGAGATTGGTCTTACAAGCTTCAACGCTACTTCAGCACAGACTGGTCCCACTAATGGCTTCTCTACAAGGGAAAGAATAACCAGATCAGGGTTAATAGTGAGCCTTGCATGAAGCACACCATCACCAACCTCAAGGGATCTAACAAACCAATCAGCTACACCCAAGAAGAATTGTGGTTGTGTCTCCTGGAGACCCTGTTTGGTTGTTGTCAACCTCAAACATCGACCGTTTCTCCAAATACCTAGTTAGAACCTCCAATGAAAACCCCAAGCCATAATAATGAAATCTTCACCTTGAACTTGCATAGTCCAGATCCCCCTCCCTGAGTGTTGGAATCTGGACGTTATACTATAATGGATCAAAGACTCATCACGGAGCTGGAGGAGGTTGTGTCCTACTAGACCCCAAAGGAAATAGATTCTTGATTTCTTGTAGATTAGAGTTCCAATGCACCAACAACAATGTATAGTATGAGGGACTCGTCCTTGGCCTCAAAAAATCCATCGACCCAAATGGAGATTGTTTGAAGTTAATCTAGGATTCTAAAATCATTACGAGGTAGGTATGCAATACAATTCATTATTTGTCCCCTCATCACAAGAATTACCAGCAAGAGCTATGGTATTTGATAAACTCGTTTACAGCTTTTAATATCATTTATGTTCCTAGATTTAATAGTAACATTGCTAACACTAGCTAATGCAATAGCTAGATACATGCACCTTAGGGACAAATTTTCTATTGAAATTATGTATAAACCGGCAGTGCCAGATGACATAACTAAATTGTGTGTTTTCAATGATGAACAACATATTATGGAGTTCATGAAAAGTGTGGAAGTGTCTGAAGATGCAACCATTGATGAAGAAGAACATGAGAGGTCCTACGAGAAGAAGCAGAGTCACGAAAAAGAAACCCCATACCTAAAGGGGTGGTCATGTTAGAGAAATTGTTTGACCTACATAGCTGTTTTCGAGGCTTGTCGTACATTAAGACTCGTAGTGCCATTCTCTCACATGAATAGATCAACCTTGGGACCGAATCTAACCCTAAGTGTGTCAACATAGGGTGCGGATGCATCCCCAAAGAAAGACGGACACCCATTAGCCTATTCAAAGTGTAACGTGATAATTTTGGTTAAGCATATCACGACCTGAAAACATATGATACTCGAATTATGGAGCATGTCATCCCTACAAAAGAAGGCGTTAAACCATTTCATCACAAACTAAGGAAATTACATCCCACATTACAACCCTTCATCCAAAAGGAACTCAAGAAACTGCTAGATGCTCACATCTTCTTTAAGTTCAAACACTCTACTTGTGTATCCAATTTGGTTCTAGTATGAAAGAAATATGGAGAAATACGTATGTGAATCAATTTCTAGAACCTCAACTGGGCATCAGATAAAGACATCTACCCAATTCCCTCCATGGAACATATTCTCCAAACTATTTAGGCATCAGAAGAATTCTCCTCGTTAGGTGGCTTCTCTGGCTACAATCAAGTCCTGGTAGCTAAAACTGATCAAACCAAAATAACTTTCTAAATAAGGTGCGGAACATTTTCATTTCATCGTATTCCCTTCAGACTGATAAATGTTGGGGAAACATTCCACAGAGCGATGGACATCACATTCTGAGGTTTAATGGGTTAGATCATAGTGGTCTACCTTGATGATGTCACCATTTTCTTGAAGAAATGGGCTAACCTCCTTCACCATTTGAAAAAGATTTTCAAATGATCCCAAAAATATGGAATCTCTTTCAACCCCCAAAAAAACATATTCATGGTTTCTGAGGGAAACATGCTTAGACACGTCATCACCAAAGATGGAATCATCATAGACCCCGATCTTGTGAAATCTATAACAAAGATTCCTCAACGAGCATCTAAAAAGGTATGCAATCTTTCCTTGATAAAATTAATTATCTTCGCAAATTTATTTCATATTTTGCACAAATTTATTGCATATTTTGCACAAATTGTCAAACCTTTATAGAATATGATAAATAAATATGCAGTTTCCAAATGGAATGAATAAGGAAAGGAATCTTTTGATCACATCAAAACAACGATCGTTGAGGATCCCTCCCTTTTTAGCCTAGATTTCAGTATAGATTTCGGGATCCTCACACAAAAGGATTGTGACCACGATGAATGCCGCATATCCTTCATGAGTACAGGGCTATAAGGTTCATAACTAAATTACCAAGACATCGATAAGTAGGCATATGTAGCCTATAAAGTGGTGAAACACTTTAGACCATACATCCTAAAAAGCTGATCCATAGTAATGGTCCCACACCCGATCGTCAGATCACTCTTCGTCTAACAGGAGCTGGGTGAGAGGAGAGCTGACTAGATGACCTCCCTCCAAGAGTATCATTTTGATTTCAAACCATCCCACACCATGAAAGGACACAGACTCTGTAAGCTAACTACCGAGGCAGTAGATCAATAGGTTCTGGAGGAAGATCAATTGGTTTCAAAGGTTGAAGGCTGGGAACATGAGATTAAAATATACCTAAAGGAAATACTCAACTCACATGACTCCTCTTCATGGTACTCTGACTTGAAGCAATACCCAGTGTGAGGATCTCTACACGAGACAATGCCTACCAAGTAGAAGAGAGTCGTCAGGCTTAAGGCTACCTCATATCAAATGGTTCAAGGAAACCTTTTCAGAAAGCACCACCTCGGTATACTGCTAAGATGTTTGATATGATGAGGCTCAGGTAATGCTAAAAGATATACATGATATACTCACAATGTTATATGGGAATAGTGTCCACTCGGATGTTGCTATTCCCACTAATATGGGTGGATATCTTAGAAACAAACAATCAAAGTCTACTATTGGTTCCTTTTATGAAAATAGATGAGAGGAGAACCAAGAGGGCCAACCTGAGTCTTGCGCTTGATTTCCTCTCCTTCTTGATAGAGTTTCTCCGCTTCTCCTTTTTTTGCCCAGCTTCAAAAGGACATGTGGAATCACAACAACATGCAACTATGCAAGAAACAATAATCTAAATTCATAAATAATGCAGGATCAGATGTGCATTAACCGTATACATGCATATATAAACAAGTACACAAGAATATGGAAGGAAACAAGAATAGCTTTATTCAGATGAAAAGTAGCAAGAAGATTAAAACCATGTGCTCTGACCCAGCATCATCCTCCAGCTAAGAAGCCCTTCTTCACCTCAAGCAAAGCTATATCACCCAACACTATGAATGTACACCAGAATACCAACAACACTTCTCTATAAGATACAAAATTCCAGCCTCTAGATCTTTGTGATGAGGGATCCATATATAGATGATTACAGAGAGGTGAGTCATCTTTGGGATCTTGATTAGTGTCTTCTCTCTGATAGTTCCTGCTTCAACTTGGAGAAATATGATCTCTTACTCATCCTTGGTCGAAAATGGAGTGGCAAGTGTTAGAGGGGAAGCTTCTGGAAGATTCCATGATCTTCCACCTTGAATTTTGTCTCTGCCATGTGTCCATTCCCCACCATCGCACCTTACAGAGGAGAAAATTAGTATGCATCGCACCCTGTACATTGGGAAGGTGATATGCATCGCACCCTCTGCATTGAGCTTTCAGTATGGTCCAATTTTGACCGTTTATGAGCAGTTTTCAGTGGAGAACTTCTGGGAGATGATGTAATCAGTTGACCTTGTTCCTTTATGCAGTGACGCAACACTTTTAGGGACTTAGGAGCCCTCAGTTTATGGACATTTATGATTTGGGTTGAAGTGCCCAAAAATGTCTATAACAATTGCCCCCTAAAGCATGAGGTCGTTAATCTTTTTGATGTCGGGTGAAATGCTTTACTATGAGGATCTATAGTTTTTCCGAGCTGGGAGGCGACCTGTAATAAGATACAATACAATACATTATTTTGAAAACATTTTTTCATGATCTAGCTGAGGCGGACATTCCCATGCTAAGCTTTATAAATTCATTTCATGTACATAGGACAAATAATCGTCTGTGTGACAGACTGATGATATGGACACATCATCCTTTCATTTGGATGATCATCTATTCGACAATGATGTACACTGGATGTTTTTATATTCCTGAATATATCGCAGCCTGGATGGATGAAACTAGATCCGGGGTCTTCAAAACTCATTCAATCTTCACTCGGAGTACACGTCGATCCATGTGAAAAATGTTCTGGAGTCGAACATGGAAAGACATCGCCTGATTACCAGCCAATGATGTAAGCTGTTAACAAGCGCAAGAGGAATCACCAATAATGACAATGACCCTCAGGTACTACAGTACAATTTACATTGGTGTGGGAAGGACTTGACGTTAAACACCATGTAAATTCTCTCGGTTGGAAGGCCATGATGTAAACCTGTCGCCGACAGTGAGAAACTTTGCCATTGAGGCATGCAAGCTTTCAAGTTACTGAAAGGGTTGTCCCTAAGTCAACTCTTGGTAATGAGCTGATTTCGACAAAGAAGCGACCCGTCACAGAGGGCCTTAATGAATCCGGACATCAATGACATGGAATGAAGCAAATGATTTTGGAGGTGAAAACAAATTGATGATACAGGGTTCAGGGTGGCGATCATGAAGGAATGAAGCATCAATGTATTGCAGTGGGTGAGACACAGGTGAATTGTCTGAATGACTTCTCTTGAACATATTAGCGACACTGACGATGGATTGGTAGTGTTAACCCCAAGGATGGATGGTGTGACGGACCAATGGTGATGACCAGTGAACGGAACAACCCAACTTGGCATGGATGCGGAAGGAAAGTGTCATGTTCAAGAGCGACTTGCTACCAATAAAGTTTCTTCTTGTTTTCTTCCCAATTTTCCCCAGTCATTGTTGACTAGTACCTCTTTATTTTTGTCAATCTTGAGGAGGATAACATATGCTTGTTCTATAATCCGCCCTTTGGGTGAACCTGTCACTATATTTCAACGAGCCTAGCGACAGTGAAACTCCTTCTCGTCCATTTGGACGAGTTTGTCGCTATCCGGTTTTAATGAGTTTAACGACAAAGATAACTCGGTCTCTTTCAATTTTAGAGAGTCTAAAAGAAACGGAAAGAAGACTCCAAAGATTCTTTTTCGTTGTATAATCCCTTAAGTCCGAAAAATCATAAAATAATACAAAAGGGATGAATTTTCGATAGTTTTAACGAGCCGAGCAAGACAAGCGCTCGATCTTTTTGTGTAATAATCCCTCAGGTCCAAAAAGATTAAAATCTAGAGGAAGGATAGCGCTTCTGATGCCTTTTAACGAGCCGGAGAGGTCAATCACTCGGCAATCTTTTCATATTTTATGAGTCCGGTGAAAAGAGCTTAAAGAAGACTCATTTTCGAGGAACGAGTGATCGTTTTAGGTAGCAACTGATTCTAGGTAAGATTTGGAATTTTCCAATCACAATAGTGTCACAAGGATGGCTAATAGAATCACTCTTCGCAGATGTTCCTCGAAGGGGTAAACAATCATATGTGGGTGAATGATCGGCTAAAAATAGAATGGAAGTGATGGCGGGAACACGACCAAGGTTCAAAAGCTGGCGATAAGGCATTCACAATGGTTATTTACCGGTTCATCTTTTAATGAGCTTAAACGCTGGGGGAAACACTTGCTCATAAATTATGTTTATTTTTTAACGAGCGTGAACTATGCACTAAAACTACTCGTGGAGAGTTTATTTTTTAACGAGCTTGAACTCTGCGACAACATTGCTCGCCAGTCATATGATAAGAAATGTCTCATTCGAGATGCTATTTTGAAGTGGCTTACATCTCTCAAGCTTTGCCATGGATCTTTTCTTTATGCAAGTTAGGAAACGACTAGCCTTACAGGTTTAAAGGGTTAGAGGTCCTACAAATTTAAAAAATAAATAGCCTCTCTTCGCTTGCACGTAGAAAGGTTTGCATGCCTCCAGGTATAGGGAAAAATTCCCAGGTTACCATGAAAGTTCTGTCCGCGTAGCAGATAGAAATCTCCCTTGGTGATGCCTAACAAGATAGGCAAAGGGGAGTGGCGTAGAGATACTCCACTCACATAACTTTAATGAAGGTATCTTATTCTAGTCTGTTCCCATTTTCCTGTGAGGACGGGTTCGCTAGACTAGTCATATATCCTTTTGCGGAAATCCACTCTATACCCAAGGTTTTCCTGCCGAAACAGACTAGGGTGCATGCCCCCTGGGTTTCAGTCACACCTTCCTGAATCACTCACGCTCATCAGGTGGACGGACTGGAGACCGATGAGACATTTCTTGCATGAAAAGACCATTTAGGGATGGCATTTGACTATTTGCGATGTGTGATCAGGGGAATGACATTTGGTCCAAAAGCTTGACCATTTTGCCTTTGTGCGGAAAACACATTACTCTAAAGAGTGAGGAGACGACGGCTTCCATGCAATAAATATAGTCGCGTCAAGGAGTAGATTATAATCTAAAGGTCCTTGAACTACCATAACGTTTATGTGAACAATTTTCCTTCTCAAAGTAATGGGAACGTTTGGAAGGATCCCGAAAGGTCGACTGGTTCCTTTGTCGAAGCCTGCCAGATTTCTCATTTTAGGCAAAAGCGATGGCGAATCAAGCACTTTCCAGGCAGTTGAGGAAAGGATACTCACAGAATCCCCTTCATCAATGATGGTACCAACCATGACCATTCTGTAAGCTTGTACAATAATTCTGAATGGTACACTGGCTGGTAAACAGGGTCTGCCTAGTAGATTCCAGTCGAAGGAAACGACTAGGTTGCTTGGTGGTGGGACCGAGTAGACGGCTTGATATGACTCTGATGAACTTCCTTCCCGCAATAAAGGAATGGGAGGACTGCCCCCAAGTTCATCAAAGTTTGTGTTGATGAATATAATTTGAACGGTGTTGTTCTCTTTCTCTTTAGTGACGGTATCATTCGAAGATGAACACTCTGAAGGCAAGACCAGGTCAACTGCCGTATCGACCCTTTGAATTTCATCTGGTATGGATTCAGAGGGTTCATTTTCAATGATAGATGCTTCAGCCGACCACAATGATGGGCCAGCCGAATTTTCAACTAGTGGAGGACTTGGCAAGAGTTTTTTATATCTAGGAGGAAGTCGTAGTGGTGAAACCGGACGATCATCCAAAACTCTCTTAGCCGCATCAAGGAAGCGACAATGGTGGATGGCGTGATTGCCTTCACACAACTTACAAGGAAGTTTAGGATTCCTTCTTTGTCCATGTGCTTCACTTTCACTGGTTGATGGTGAGCATTCATGAATTACTGGATTCTCAAAGACAGAGGTAGAGAAGAGCTAGACAGGCAAACCAATTGTCAATCGTGGAAGTGACAAAGTGGCCATATGGGGTGGACCAACATCTCCCCAAGAGGAGAAGGGACTAGGATTTCCTACACGGGGAAATCCTTGGTTGGTAGACTCCATTTTCTCAACCTGAAGATCAACGGGGGAATTTGTGACATTATTCTGATTAAAATAAATTTTTAGACGCTTTGACACAACTTGTTTTTTTCAATTTTAAAGAGTCGAGAAAAAACAAAAGATGACTCTAGTCGCCTTCGATTTTTATTGAACCCGAAGTGACAAGTGCTCAAAGGACCTTTTCCTTTAAGGAGTCTGAAAAGCTGCAAAATGGACTTATCTGGAGATCTAGGCAGAGAGGATTACCAAACCAATCGCAAAACTACAGAATACTTTTTACGGTACGACATTCAATCTTCCCGAATGCTGTGTTCGATGCATTGTGATTGATAGGGCGACAGACATGGCTTCCTAAGGATAAAGGATGCAGCCTATTGTGGTCTCCCAATATATACTCGACGGTACATGGGAGCACAAGTTCGTACTAGCACTTGCCGTCTCAGAGTGGAGGAATCACCCAACCAACACTGAAAGCAGCAGTTACCAGGTTTTACGACGCCGGAATACGTCTCTAGCCTAGACCTCTAGATGTTGTGCGTAAAGTTCCAAAGCGTTGTTAGATTCATTGAATTTATTTTAAGTTGATCTTGCTTAACAGTTTGCCTTTCAGGTTCACCACGTGATGTATGTATAATTCCTAAAATGCAGTCTAAGATGATAAATAAGCGTTTTATCTTCTTTCAGCAATGAAATCCTAGCTACTAAAGGGAAGAAAGTCAAGCATCTTTTCTTCACAGAGCACAGAGCACACGCTAATATGCACAGTCCTAAATCAAGCCAAGCATTCAAAATGCAAATTCACATGCATGTATTGGTTTTCAGCTCTCTTAATGTGTGAATGACATTAAGAAAGATATGTGCAAAATTGAATTACTTTTAAAGCGACAGTACTCAACAAAATTCTTTTTCAAAACGAAGTGAAAGCAAGAGAGACACTTTGCGATTTTGAAATGGAAATTGCTTTTTGACACTTTAAAACTAGTAAATCAAATCATATGCAATAGTAACCGTACAATCAACTATCTAAAACAATGGAATTGGTTTCTAAAACTGAAAACGATAGCTATGACACTTTCAGATCTAGAGACGACAGTTCGACTATGTTAGTTTTTGCAAAAGAGAACTAAAACGACGTACAATAAATAAAAAACGTTTATAGTTCTTTGCACTAAGGAGGCGGAATAATGCAAGAGAAGGGGGTATTCACAGAAGTACACTGATTACACATAGGAAAACTCATGAATAAGACTGAAAACAGTGAGAAAAGTCCACAGTCGGAGGGTAAATTCAATCCTCCCTGACCATCGCACCTGTTACACAGTGAACTCAGTATGCAGTGCACCTACTCCATTCGGGAAGTGCGATGCATATAGGCTGCCTTGAAGGCAGGGTGCAATGGTAGTAGTGCAAGAATTTGAATGAGATTCCACTCACAGTTTGTAATCTAGTTTAGGTGTTTAGGCTGAATAAGTAAAGATCAATGTATGTAAAACATAGGGGTGATCTAAGAGGTTACTAGAGCCACCACTCAGGGCAATTAGATTGCTTGCAGATCTATTGCTTAATTCATAAACAAATCATGGATATTGACTAAAGCACCACTGATCTACTTTTCATTTGTATGATAAATGCAGTTCGAAGGCTAGCTGGCTTGACTTCAGGCTCCGTATGTATGTTTATAAAAGAAACAAGGATAGATAGGCTAACAAGTAATGTAGTCGCTCCCCAGCGGAGTCGCCATTTTGTTATACGGGAATAGTGTCCACTCGGATGCTGCTATTCCCACTAAGATGAGTGGCTATCTTATAAATAAACAATCAAAGTCTACTATTGATTCCTTTTATGAAAATAGATGAGAGGAGAACCAAGAGGGCCAACATGAGTCTTGCGCTTGATTTCCTCTCCTCCTTGATAGAGTTTTTCCGCTTCATCTTTGTCTGCTCAGCTTCAAAAGGACTTGTGGAATCACAGCAACATACTACTATGCAAGAAACAAGGATCTAAATTCATTAATAATGCAGGATCAGATGTGCATTAACCATATACAAGCATATATAAACAAGTACACAAGAATATGGAAGGAAACAAGAATAGCTTTATTCAGATGAAAAGTAGCAAGAAGATTACAAACATGTGCTCTGACCCAGCATCATCCTCAAGCTAAGAAGACCTTCTTCACCTCAAGCAAAGCTAAATCACCCAACACTGTGAATGTACACCAGAATACCAATAACACTTCTCTATAAGTTACAAAATTCCAGCCTCTGGATCTCTATGATGAGGGATCCATATACAGATGATTACAAAGAGGTGATTCATCTTTTGGGATCTTGATTAGTGTCTTCTCTCTGATAGTTCTTGCTTCCACTTAGAGAATGATGATCTCTTACTCATCGCTGGTCAAAAATGGAGTGGCAAGTGTCAAAGGGGAAGCTTCTGGAAGATTCCATGATCTTCCACCTCGCATTTTTGTCCCTGCCATTTTTCCATTCCCGACCATCGCACCCTACAGAGGAGCAAAACAATATGCATCACACCCTGTAAATTGGGAAGGTGATATGCATCGCACCCTCTGTATTGATCTTTCAGTATGGTCCAGTTTTGACCATTTATGAGCAGTTTTCAGTGGAGAACTTCTGGGAGATGATGTAGTTAGTTGACCTTGTTCCTTTAGGTAGTGAAGCAACAATTTTAGGGACTTAGGAGCCCTCAGTTTATGGACATTTTTGATTGGGGTTGAAGTGCCCAAAAATGTCTATAACACTAGGCCCTAAGCCTATTGAATTTTTCTAATCCTTCTATTCCCAATTTAGCAACAGCCAATCCTTTAACCTAGAAAAATAGTTCCGCTGAAGAAAATAGGTCATCAAAGATATTTTCTTCATGATCAAATCTGATGAGTTTAGCCTGAGAAGTAACATTATAGGCAACCTTTTTAGGGTAATACTACCTTCTTGGAATAGTTGTGAGATTTAACATTTGAATTTTCTCAGCCTCTTTCTCTGCATGTTTATAATCATGCAAGGTAAAAATGCCACACCGAAGGGGAAATGTAGGCCACATATGTTTCTTGGAATCCCTAAGGGTCTTTGACATTCCTGCAACTGTTATTTGATATGCTAATTCCTGGGCCAATAATTTATTAGGAACATACAAAGGAAGAACATGGGGATTAGTTAGGCTGCTAGAAAGCCTTACATAGGTGAATTTCTCTTCTCCAAACCAACTTCCTACTGTTGTTAGGTCAATTGTTGTTTCCTCGAATATCCTAAGAGGATGCTTATTGAATGTAGAATAATATACAGGAAGAACAAAACCATTACAAATTCTATACAAATGATTCTTATAATGGGCCTTCCATAGCTCTTTGTGATAGATATGGATAGGATTGGGATCCTAGGAAGTCCATTTCTGTCCGAGAATGGGGTATCTAGAATTAAAACAAATGATGTCGAGAATATAGGAACTATAGTAAAAAGGAGGAATGACTCGGGTAGTTGGAAACCTCTTTCTTCTATATTCGGTGGCTATTCTATCAGAGATAATATTTTCCCAATCCATAATATAACCATGAATTGCAGCTTCCATTAGTGGGACCATGTCTATAAAGAACTTCACAGAATCGTGGATTCCACTACAATCTACACATCATAGCGCCAGCATAGCATTAAGGAGAGGCTAATGAATAAGTAGAATACATACCCGATGACTTGTTCTTATGTTTATTTGGGAAATGTCTCCAGTGTCTGATTGAGTCCGACTCCATGTCATTTTATTTTGTGAATGCTTCTAGAAATGCCTTGTTGTAGCTCTCTTCCAGCTGAGTTAGATGATACATTTGCCTGAGATCCTCTAGTTTGAATGACCTGAATATTTTTCCATCGACCATGGAAAATGATCAGTCTATGGTTGGAATTTTTTCAACAACCCATCTAACCACATTAGTATATGGAAAAACTTTGGCTCATGTTGCTATTCTGTGTAGGTATGAACAGGCCAACTCTTTCAGAGTTCCTTCTAATTTGTTTTTGGAATCAACTGTAGCTTCCTCTTCCAGTTCTTTAGGTTCTTTTGCTTCTATTAAATTATAGATACTCTTTCCTAGACCGAGGCACATCGTATCCGATATCAATCCCTTCTTATTGAGCTCTGGTTGTTTAACTACGGCAAGGGCCTTGGCTTTCTTTGGTTTCTTTCCCATATTTTTTGGATTCATGCGTTGAGAGCAATTCTGCACAGACAATTGAAAACGTAACAGAGATATATTGCCTTTGAAAGCTAATACGGAAATGAAAAGAGTTAAGGCAATTCACATATGTTAAACTAGATGTAGTTAAGAATTACCATGGGCGAAATCCTCAAAGGATTCACCCTTAACTGTGAAATTAATAACCGTCATAGCCACCAATAAATGTCATAATTACCCATCGCATCAACCATATGCTTAATGATTCTTTTCAAGCGTGTCTTTGGATTTTCCTGATCAACGATTAGCGATAAATCACAAATCACAATTGGGATATTCACTCGGTACGGCTTCAACATTTCATATGAAAAGCTATGATTGTGATAAAGGAGATTATAATAAGGCAGGGTATGTTTAGTGAATAGTTTAGGTTTATTGCTTTTAAATTCATATTTACAAATAATACTTTTTAACAGATTTTATTTGAAATATGGGCCTTTGTTTATATAATCGCAATTAGGGAATTCACTGGTAAAGTTTAGTGTGAAAACCCCGATAGCTCCAATTGCGATCAAGTAAAATTATAATAAGGTGGAGGTATGCTTTTAAGGGAACTGGTTTAATTTATTATTTTAAAATATTTATGCATGTAAACCATATCTCTTAATGATTTATCATTGAAATTCTTACCTTACTTATGAATCGCAATCGAGGAATCAACTAGTGCTCTAGCTCTTTGCCATATGATACCTTTGACTACCGATTGTGATTACGGTTATCGGATCGGAGGTTTTGATGAGGAATTTTTATGTGAATCCCTTTATCATTGCGATACGCAATCTTTGATCACCTTATCACATTGGAGAGTTTCTTATGATGTTTTTTGAAAAAGAAATTTAGATTTTATCAAAAGTTTTGAGATAGTAGTTCTATTGAATTGGACCTTTTGATAAAGTTTTTCATGTGTGATATGGTTAATGCCACGCAAGTGATTCTATTGAAACACTAGCTTACTAAGTTTATTAAAAAGGGACCCATTTCTAATTAGATTTTTTTGGTAAAAAATTAGAAATGGGGAGGGTTGTTTTACAACACAACAATTGGTGATTCACTGGAAGAAACAATTATCTCTGAGGAAATAATGCAATATTCTAACTTTCTTTATTTGAAAACCATTGAGTATAGTGAAAATTTAAGGACAACTTGATAATGAGGAACTCTGAATAATAGAAAATGTTTCTGCAATCTCTTTCTCATCTTGAAAAATAAAACATTCTAAGTTTGTTTAAGTCTTGATTGGTTGACAAAGATAAACAAGAAAAAGGGACCCATTTCTAATTAGAGTTTTTTGGTAAAAAAATAGAAATGGGGAGGGTTGTTGTACAACACAACAATTGGCGATTCACTGGAAGAAACAGTTATCTCTGAGGAAATAATGCAATATTCTAACTTTCTTTATTTGAAAACCATTGAGTATAGTGAAAATTTAAGGACAACTTGATAATCAGGAACTCTGAATAATAGAAAATGTTTCTGCAATCTCTTTCTCATCTTGAAAAATAAAACATTCTAAGTTTGTTTAAGTCTTGATTGGTTGACAAAGATAAACAAGAAGATTTCTCCGACTTAGCTTATAAAATGACTCCGTTGTCACAGGTAGAGCCTCTGATGCCAGCAAATGTTTATAGTATTGACAGGTTTACCTTTTAACCATTCAATCATTCATCATCCCATCCATTTCAGAGTATAATTTCTATGAGTAAATCGAAAAAGATATGTTTCCACATATTTTGTTTATTGTATTTTCTTTATTTTTATTTTAAAAAAATAAAAATCCATTGTCCTGGTTTGGTGGCCAGCTATTGACAATGCCATTCACTGATTGTAATTGAACTGAACAAGCTGGCTCATGATGAGACTCCCTGTCTTATAATTATGAGCCATTACCCTGTTTTGATATGTATTATTGGTAATGTTAGTTTAATTATTTCCCTATGATCATGGTAAGTACGGTCATAATGAGACCCCTTATCTTTTATATCAAACATATTTTAGAATTACACTATGAATTACACTCCTTAAGAGAATATGGATGACAATGTAAGAGTTGAAGATGTTAAGTGTGGATAGGCCTTTGTTTTTTATAGATAACCTCATTTGGGCTCTAAGAACTTGGAATGATTTACAATATTTTTTAGATTTGAAAAGATTTTACAAAAATAAAAAGGTTTTTCATAGTTTAGCTATTATCTTATTCCCTCGTAGTTTCTTCTTTTCCTTTTAGGCTTTCATCTGTCAAAAGTAAATATTAATACTATTTTCTTTTAAGCAACTTTCAAATCAGTAAAGACCAACAAAATACTATTTCCAACCTTATTATATAGCAAACAAAGAAAACTGCAAATCCACACAAATTCACACAAAGTTGAATATTTACAAATAAGAAGGGGTTACCTTCTTAAGTGAAGAACATTTTCAAGATAAGTCCGTTGACAGGAAGAGAGTCTCTCTTTCCTGATAAATCTTGCAATATCAATGTTGATGGGCCTATCTTCTTGATGATTTGAAATGGTCCTAGCCACATTTTCTGAAATTTAGTGTGTTTACCTTTATCTTCATGGGCTTCGTCCCATTTCAAAACAAGATCACCAATCTGTAAAAATTTTGAGCGAGTGGAAGTTGTATCAAAAGAGGACTTAACAACCTGTTGATACTTTACATGTATAATTCTAGCTTTTTCCCTTTCTTCCTCTAATTTAAGGATTTGATTATGTCTTAATTGAATAGAAGATGAGGGATTTTCTTCAATAAACTGCACTAAGGCTAGTGATGGGAGTGCTAAGTTGGCTGGTATGTTAGTTTCCTTTTCATACACTAAATTGAACGGAGAAGTGCCTATTGAGGCCTTCTATGTTATGCGATTCGCCCATAGTGCAAATATTAAATACTTGTACCAATTCTTTTGATTCTAATCAACAGTTCTCTTAATTATTTTGATGATATTTTTATTGGTGGATTTTGCTAAGCCATTACCCTGAGGGTAGTAGTTTGAAGAATACTTTAATTTGAACCCTCTTTTGATAGCAAATTCAAGTATGGAATTACCATATAAATAAGATTCATTATAAAAATAAGAGCGTTTCGTACACCAAACTTGGTAATGATGAACTAATCTATGAACTCGATGATTGCTTCAGAGTTGTTTGTCCTCAAAGGAATTACTTCTACCCACTTAGTAAAGTAATCCACGGCTGTAAGGATGTACCTGTGTTGTTTGGAAGAATGAGGAGTATTTTTTCTAGTGATATCCAATCCCCATTTTACGAAGGGCTGCTCAATGTTGACTGGTTGCAAAGGAAAAGCTAGCTTTTTTTGTCTTCCACTAGCAGTTTGACACGTTCTGCATTTCCTTACGTATTCATGGGTATCTTTAAATAATGTGGGCCAATAATACCCAACATGTATAATTTTGTGAGTTGTTGTATCAGCTCCAAAATGTCCCCCTACTGGACCATCATGTAATTCTTGTAAGACCTTTTGTGCCTCAATTTTTCAAGGCATCTTAATAAAACTGAATCATAATTCCTTCTAAATAACACATCATTAATAATCTCAAAATTTTTAGCTTTCAGTATTATGGCACGATTATTTTTATAGGAAATATTAGAAGGAGCATATCCATTTTTCAAATAAAATATCAAATGTGCATATTGGGATTCAGGATTGATGGTACTTATCTCATTGATTTCTTCAATATTGTTGGTACCTTCATGTTCCTGAATGTTAGAAGCTCCTGCTAACAACCTACAAAAACCTTGGCCTTTGACAATCTTTGTTGCTTTAATGTCCAAATCATATTCCTGTAATGTCATGAGCCAGTTTTCCCTCCTCTACGAATTCCCTTTGGACTAGTAATTGTCTTACCTCTAAAAAATGGACTATTACTTTTGTTTGCGTCTTTAAGAGAATGGGTCTAAAGTGTTTAATGGATTTGAACACAACAAAGGCTTTCTTTCCCACATCAAAGTAATTAAGCTCAACACCTTGAAGATTTGAACTAAAAAATGATATGGGTGCTTCCATGTTTTGATCATTGATTTGTGTTAACACAACTGCATATGAAGTATTGGAAGCCAAAGTGTATAAAATGAAATGATTGGAAAAAATGGGAGTGTTTAATGCAGGAGCATTTATGATTGCTTGTTTGATTGAATCAAAAGCTTCATTTTCTTTATGCTTCCATTTGAACACTGAGTTTTTCTTGATCATGGCTTGTAATGGTAAAACAATCTGTGAGAAATCTGGAACAAACCTTTTTACAAAATTTATTTGACCTAGAAACAATTGCATCGATTTTTTATTATGTGGAAGTGGAATATCATAAATTAATATCAAAAATCTCTTTGATTCTATCTGGATCGATATAAATACCATCTTTTGAGATAATGAACCCCAAGAGTTTACCTTGGTCAAGAGCAAAAAATGACTTCTTCGGATTCAATGAAATCCCATACCTTTTACAACTTTCAAATATTTGTTTCAAACCATGTAAATGATTTTCTCTTTTCTTAGAGAAGATGGTAATGTCATCTAAATAGACAACAACCGACTTATTAATTAAACCTTTGAAGGCTATATCCATTGCTCTTTGTAATGTAGCCCCAACATTAATCAATCTGAAAGGCATTTTTTGGTAGGCATATGTTCCCCAGTTAGTCCTGAAAGTAGTCTTGAGTCTGTCATCAGGGTGTACCAATATTTGATTATACCTAGAAAAACCATCTAAGAAATACATTAATTCAGAACCGGCTACTGAATGAAGATTTTGCTCCATTGTTGGTAGTGGGAAGTTATCTTTTGGACTAGCCTTATTTAGATTTCTAAAATCAATACAAATTCTAATGTCACCATTCTTCTTCCTAATAGGCACTAACTTAGAAACCCACTTTGAATGTCTAACATGAAAAATTATCTTAACCTTCAAGAGTTTGTTTAACTTTGGTTTTATATGACTTTCTAGATGTGGATTAATTTTCCTTAATTTCTGTTGTACTGGTTTCTCTTCAGATATCATTGGAATTGTATGATGTATGATAGAAGTATCACATGTTTTCAATTCATCATAATTCCAAGCGAAGAAATTTCCATATCTATTCAATAGTCTGATAAATGCAAATCTTTCTTCTAAAGTAAGTCCTAATCCCAGATTTATATTTTGTGGTTTGGCCTCAGTGCCAAGATTTATTAATTCAAATCTTAGAGTAGAACTTTGAAGTTTTGAATTAGTAACCTGTTTCAACCTATCTTTGATGTCATAAAGATTTTCAAGCTTGACAATTGGTTTAGGTATAGAATTCTCCTCAAGTTTTTGCTTCATTTGAAGATCGTGCTCGTTTTCATCAATAATTTGGTCATCATAGGACTTATCAGAAGTTAAGAAATTCAAAATATAGTCATCATGATTGAATACTCACCAATTATTGACATTATCACTAACCAATGGTCTGAAAATTAATTCTACTGAAAATCTATGAGGATTGTAATCCTCAGATGGAAGGAGCTTAGAAGCAACATTGGCTAGTAAATCTGCTGCTGCATTTTGAGATGTAGGAATGGGAGAAATATTAAATGCTAGAAAGTGAGATACAAGGTCTTGTACCAAGGATTGATAATGTTTAAGGTGACTAGAAAGGAAATGTATAGTATTCCTGACTTGCTTTATAACAATTTCAAAGTCATCGAACACTTTTAGATATTTCACCTTAAGGCCTATCACTTTGTAAAGTTCTTGAATCAAGACTTCATATTCAGTAGTATTATTTGTACACTCAAATCTAATCTGCAAGATAGCATAGTCTTTTCTCCTTCAAGACTAACTAAAATACATCCTTCTCCTGCACCGTCATTAGATTTTGACCCGTCAAGGTATAAAGACCAAAATCCAAGTTTATCTACAGTTTTATTTACAATTTCGTCAGTAATATTAACACACCTTAATGTATCTGTATGGGAAAAATTTTCTATTTTAGATGTGAAACTATTAATTAAGAACGGTGATGATTGAGCACTAAAATTACCAAAGAATGATTCAGACAAGTAGTTACCAAGGATGTTATTGTTGAATGCTATGGGTTGGTTTTCTTGCTCAAATTCTGTTACAGTATGAGTCATATGCTTCTCTCAATCAATCTTGATCCACATGTGAGACCAATCGATAGAAATGTAACCATGAAGTTTCTCAGATCAATCTCTTCTTAGAATCAAACCATAAAAGTCAAGAATATTAGCAATTAATATATCAATTCTCTGAACTACTCTTGGATCAACTGATAACCTAATGGTAACTAAATTGATTTCTCCCAATACTTGGACCTTAGTTCTGTCCAACTGGACAATATGCGCTGCAGACTTTTGGGGTTCGATATTTAGTTTAGAAGAAACTGAAGCTAGCATTATATTCGATGAATCCCCTGAGTCTATCAAGCAGTTATGCAGATTTCTATTATAAATCTCGTAGGTCAAGAGAAAGGGAGGAGTATGGGAATTAGATCTATATCCGATTAGAATAGCATCAATAGCTTCTACTCTATCGGATGGTGGCTTACCTGTTTCATTAGTTGCCTTGGACAGTACAAGATTTGGAAGAGGAGAAGAAGGTACTGCATTTAATTATTTGAGTAGAAATTTATGTTGATGTTTGAGCTTGATAAGCTAAAATATCGAGATATGTGCTCTAGTTTTCTTCATGTCTTCAATGATGTTGTAATCCATAGAGTCGGCAACTACTAATGTCTTAGATGATGAAGGTGGATTGGAAGAGGATGACTGATTTTGAGTAGGTATTGATATAGACTTCTTTGAAGGAACCCTTTCTTTAGTAGTAGCACCCATATTCTTCTTCTTTTGAGTTTGTTGAACAAGTTTAGCGGTTCCTTTACTCCTGGTACTTACTGGAAAATCTTCTTGTTCATTTTTAGTATCTGAAATGGGCCAAATGAAGTCCACATACCATGACATTCTACAACTTCTTCTTCCTCGGTTTCGTCAGATGATAAGACTGTATCTTCCTCTTCGTCGTTCTCAAGATCTGATTCTACATTAGATATAGGATTAGGTGGTTTTGATTCTGGTTTCTTAAAGTTTCTAAATGGCTTCTTGGTTGAGGTCTCAACTACTTGTTTCTTGATTTTTACCATTTCATTTGACATAGTTTTTAGAACTTTTTGGATACCTTCCATATCATATGGATCTTTAGCCATTTTCTTCTTTGAATCATCTTTGAAAGTAACTTTTTTGGATTTTCATTCTTCAACAGCAGCTTTCTTTTCTAAGGCAATGATATGTTTTTCCACGGCAATTGCCTCTTTCATATTCTCTGTTAAAGTGGGTTTTGTAGCTCTATCGACAAAGATTGCTATGTTTGAAGGTAAGGCTGATATGTACCATTCACTTCGAACCTCTTCACTAGGTTTCGATGTGGTAGGAATCTTATTTAAGAGTTTGTTAAATCATAAATTGAGATCTTTTATAGGCTCTCTCAATTCTGTTTTAAGATTGGAGAGATCATTGATTAATGTTTTTGTAGACTTGTCATCGCCAAATTTAGTTAAGAACTACTCTTGGAAAATATTCCAACTAGTAATGGATCCTCATGGTAACAAAAAATACCAAGACCCAGCTACTCCTTGCAGGGTATATGGGAAAAGCCTCACAACCGTGTCTTCTTCAGTAACTCCCTTTAAATTGACTCGCAACATAAAGTTTTTTATGTATTCATCTGCCAGTATGCCTGCATCTGGGTTGAACTTTGGCAGCCATTTCTCTGGATGAGATGGCAATGGGTTCAAAGGTGTAGGCATTGTGACTGTGCTAGGATTTTTCCATGGCCTCTATGCCATTGTTGAGATACTAATTGATGAAAGTGCAGATGAAGTTCCTAGTGGTTGAGAACAAGATGTTCAAGTTCCAGTACCATATTGAATGACAATATGGAGTGGGGGAGTGAATGGTTGACTTTGCAGTGGAGAAGATGAAATGGATGATGATGATGAAAGAGTCTCACTATCAGACCCTTCAGGTGTCTTCCTTGCTCTTTTTCTTTCAGACAAAGGAAATTCAGTATGTTCAATACCAAGCTTTTCACTCTACAGTTTGGTAAGAGGATGAGAAAGAATGAATCGCGAAGTCACACTGACTTGAGATAACTTATATTTCTGTGGAGATATTGAGAATCCTTGAATTTTATGAATCAAAGACTAAACTTCACGACGTTCAAGAGTGGATTTATCTGAGATGTTTTGGGGTTCAGCAGTGGCTGTTTTCTCTACTTCTCGCTTAGAAACTGGAGATTGAGAATGCGAGGGAGAATTCGAAGGTGTTGTGGAGGTAGATTTACTCTCAAAATGGGCTATAAGTTTGGATTTGCTCACCATTCATAGTTTAGGCCCTCCTTCTAGCACCAAAAATGTTGATGCCTTGAAAATCGCTGCATCAACATCGGGGAAAATCACCTGGTCCGAACCATAAAGAAGCTCCTTTTCTGTTTGGTGTGGTAGCTCTGACTCGATATAATGGGCCCAGTTTCCCAATGATATATGGGTTGGATGGGTGATTGGTTTATAGTATCTAATGGGAATGATAAGTGTTCTATTCTAAAATGCAAAGATATAAAAGTAATTAATCTATCCTGGGAATTCTTTCTCTTAGTACGATTCTTGGTTGTTCTTATTGACAAGTAAACATCAAGATGACTTACTCATAAATAAAAATATTAATTCATATGATAATTACTTTGTTCAAGTAATTGAACAAAGTATTAATTAAAATATTATCACATTGATCGTTATATATCACTGACACACATATATACGAAAGATGACAACTCAGAAACATTCAAAAGTGATAAGTTAAAGAATTGTTATAGAAACATATACATATATCAATAATAGCAAAGTATATAAATTCTAATTCACATAGAAACATAAAGCAAAAACATAGATAGTAGTACCATGTGCATTTGGGTCTCGTTCGATGTGAATTGCATTCAAATCCTGCGTTTTAATTTGAGAAAACTTTCATATGAAGCAAAAGTGCATATCACATAAAATCCTTCTATATCAAAACTCAAAATTCTAGTCCAATCTTTTATAAAAATAATTATATCGGAAGAAGAGTAGTGCAACTTCCAATTCAAGTCTTAATACACAAAATTGAGGATCCCTTCTAAAAACATGAAAGTGTCTATAAATACTACAAAACTAAAAAACTATGAAAGAAATATGTTATGTGCTGGTATAACCAAATCACAAAAATGTGGAAATCATCTTGAAATAGGAATGTTGCAGTCAGTCGAAAACGGTTCACTGTATTGGCTGATCATCTTGTGATCGAAGCTGACAAATGGCAAGCATCGGCTTGACTTCCGGTGGATGACTAATACATGAGTGTAACTGAGATATGTATGTGGCATTGATAAGCTCGGGGATCATGTGGCTAATTGCATCACTGAGACATTTCATCGTTGTTCACTCACTATGTGGTTTCACAAGGAAGAACCAAAAGGTTTCCCATGTTAAGCTATGAATGCCTGCGATTAGTTTTTCCTTTGCTCGAGCTCCTATTTCCACTTCTGTTCTAATGATTTTACTTGTGGGATTTTTCTTGGAGAACATTCCATTATTAAATATGATAAATATAGACTATTGTTGACTAATCCAACCAGGTTAATTGTTGTTGATCTGCATCTGGATGTTGCTCTCTTGGCCTTCATTAGCTTAGAAACCCATTCAGTAAACATAATTTCCTTATATGATTCCTGGATTTGTTGGAGATTAGCAGTTTTTCCCTCTTTTGAATCTTGCCAAGACAGAAAATTTGTTAATTTCTCATCCGCTTTTTCCAACTCTAGTCTCTCATCCACTAATTTTTCAATCATGGATGTTGTGATATCTCATAGAGGAACTGCCACTGAAAGATTGTAACATAGTAGGTTCAACTGTCAAGACAATGCCCTGGTAATTTTTAGGGCTTCAGTTTTAAATTCTCCTACTTGAGGATATTCCTTGAATTGCTCCATTTGAAGTGCCATCTGAGTGATTTTCTCTTCTTTTGCTTTACTCATATGTTCATTTAATAGTTGTAACTTGCTCAATTCTTGGGATAATTTATGTTGCTTATGAATAGCTTTCTCATCAATTCTTTGCTTTTCTTTGACCAATTGGTCATTCAACTGCTTATTAAGTTGTTTCTGTGCTGCTAGTTGTTGTTCCAGTTGTTCTATCTTCTGTTGTTTTTCGTGTGACTATGCCTCTAGCAGACTGATCGATTGATCCTTTTCTTTCAACAAGTTACTGACCTTCGATACCTTATCCATTATTGCTATTGTATATGCTCCAGCATATTGAGAACATTTGGTTAGATCTTCGGAACGATTTACCTCCTCCCTCCACACCACATTCATCATTTCCATTTGAGGAGTCAAAAGAGGAGAGTGATCAATTTTCCTCATTTTCCTTTGCTTTTTGACTATAGCCCTATACTTAGGGCTATAGAAGATATCTAGCGATGGTATTTCTTCCACATGCAAAACAGTCTCATTAGAGGGATGTTCAGGAATTATTTCTATGTCCTTATGAATCTTGGGTGGGCCACTTGTTCTTTCAATTGGAACTGCGTTGACTACTAATTTTTGTGTCATGGACACCTCTAGTGTAGTGAATCCTTGGATATTCTCAGTATTATTGATGATAAAATCAAATTTTTGCCATTCCTTGATTAGTTTAGTGTCAACATAGATGTCTGAATCAAGGGGTATGCTACCTATTTCTTGCCTTTCCTCCTGTTCTGGCGTCTTCTCCTTTTTAGGAACTTTTTTCACTTCAGGAGTATTCTTAGCAATTTCTTGTTCACTCTAGCCTTGTGCTTGAACTGTTGAGGTTGTAGCTAACAAATCCAAAGGCAGGGTTTCCAATCTCTCGGCCCTAAGCCTATTGAATTTTTCTAATCATTTTGTTCCCACTTTGTAACAACCAATCCTTTAACCTAGAAAAATAATTCCATTGAAGAAAACAAGTCATCAAAGATATCTTCTTCATGATCAAATCTCGTGAGTTTAGCGTGAGAAGTAACATTATAGGCAACCCTTTTAGGGTCATACTACCTCTTTATAATAGTTGCGAGATTTAACATCTGAATTTTCTTGGCCTCTTTCTCTACATGTTTATAATCATGCAAGGTAAAAATGCCACACCGAAGGGGAAACGTAGGCCACATATGTTTCTTGGAATCCCTAAGGGTCTTTGACATTGCCACAACTATTATCTGATATGCTAATTCATGGGCCAATAATTTATCAAGAACATACAAAGGAAGAACATGGGGATGAGTGAGGCTCCCAAAAATCCTTAAATACGTGAATTTCGCTTCTCCAAACAAACTTTCTACTGTTGTTAGGTCAATTGCTGCTTCCTCAGATATCCTAGGGAGAGGCTTATTGAATATAGAATAATATACAGGAAGAACAAAACCATTACAAATTCTATACAAATGATTCTTATAATGGACCTTCCATAGCTCTTTGTGATAGATATGGATAGGACTGGGATCCTCAGAAGTCCATTTCCATCCGAGAATAGGGTATTCAGAATTAAAACAAATGATGTCGAGAATATAGGCACTGTAGTAAAAAGGAGGAATGACCCGGGTAGTTGCAAACCTCTTTCTTCTATATTCTAGTATCTTGGTGACTATTCTATCAAAGAGAATATTTGTCCAATCCATAACATAACTATGAATTACAGCTTCCATTAATGGGACCATGTCTATAGAGAACTTCGCAGAATCATGGATTTCCCACAATATACACATCATAGCACCAGCATAGCAATAAGGAGAGGCTAATGAATCAACAGAATACATACCCGATGACTCGTGCTTATCTTTATTTAGGAAATACCTCTAGTGTATGATCAAGTCCAACTCCATGTCATTTTATTTTGCGAATTCTTCTAGAAATTCATTATTGTAGTGATTTTTCGGTTGAGGTAGATGATACATTTGCCTGAGATCCTCTGGTTTGAATGACCCACATATTTTTCCCTCAGCCATGGAAAATATTCGGTTTGTGGTTGGAATTTTTTCAACAACCCATCTAACGACATTAGTATATGGCAAAACTTTGGCTCGCACTGTTATTCTGCGTAGGTATGAACACGCCAACTCTTTCAGAGTTCCTTCTGATTTGTTTTTGGAATAAGATATAGCTTCCTCTTCGAGTTCTTCAGGTACTTCTGCTTCTATTAAATTATAGATACTTTCCCACCTTGCGTTTCCTAGACCGAGGCACATCATATCTGATATCAATCCCTTCTTACTAGGCTCTCATTCTTTAACTGCGGTAGGGGCCTTGGCTTTCTTTGATTTCTTTACCATCTTTTCTGGAATCATGAGTTCAGTTCTGCAGAGACAATTGAAAACGTAACAGAGAGATATTGGCGTTGAAAGCTAATACAAAATTGAAAAGAGTTACGGGAATTCACATATGTTAAACTATATGTAATTAAGAATTACCACAGGTGAAATCCTCGAAGGATTCACCCTTAACTGTTAAATTAATAACCGTCATAGCTGCCAATAAATGTCACAATTACGTGTCGCATTGGCCCAATGCTTAATGATTCTTTTCAAGCATGCCTTTGGATTTGTAATCAGCGATCAATGATAAATCACAAATCGCAATTGGGAGATTCACTCGGTAGGACTTCAACATTTAAGACTAAAAGCTTTGATTGTGATAAAGGAGAATATAATAAGGCAAGGTATGTTTAGGGAATAGTTTAGGTTTATTGCTTTTAAATTCATATTCGCAAATAATACTTTTTAACAAAGTTTATTTGAAATATGGGCCTTTCTTTATATAATCACAATCTAGGAATTCACTCATAAATTTTAGTGTGAAAGCCCCGATAACTCCGATTGCGATGAAGTAAAATTATAATAAGGTGGAGGTATGCTTTTAAAGGAACTGGTTTAGTTTATTATTTTAAAAGACTTATGCATGTAAACCATATCTCTTAATGATTTGTCTTTGAAATGCACACCTTATTTATGAATCGCAATCGGGGAATCGACTAGTGCTCTAGCTCGTTGTCATACGATACCTTTGGCTGTCAATTGCGATTACGTTTATAGGATTGGAGGTTTTGATGAAGACTTTTTATGTGAATCCCTTTATCAATGCGATAAGCCATCTTCCATTGCCTTATCATTATGATGTTTTTTCGAAAAGAAATTTAGATTTTATGAAAAGCTTTAAGATAGGAGTTCTATTGAATTCGACCTTCTCATAAAAATTTTCATGTGTTATGTGGTTAATGCCACGCAAGCCATTTTATTGAAACACTAACTTACTAAGTTTCTGAAAAAAAGGACCCATTTCTAATTAAAGTCTTTCGGTAAAAAATTAGAAATGGAGAGGGTTGTACAACACAACACCTCTTCATATATGAGGGTCTCAATCAAAGCATCAAGCTTAGACATCTTCTACCTCACACTTATTGCAATATTGACTGTGTGAAATGTAGAGAGACATATATCATCGTATGGACCCAATATTCAATATGGAAAGATTTAATTGCCTTTCTTGCTTAGATTTTTCAATTCTCCATTTTTCCAACTGGAGTACCGAGGCTTTAATCCTTGTGAAGAAACCTTGGATGTCTTCGAAGCTTCTTGGATCTAATTAGTTTATTTAATTTTCAAGGATGTTTTGAACGACAAGTTTTGTTTCAAATAAAGAAAACGATTTGCAAGGTAGTATTTGAAGAAATATAGCAAATAAAAATAATAATAAATTTTTTGGACACTGAAACTTGAATTGGGGAAAAGTCTTTAAGACTAATTTTATTGATCAATGTTTAATGATACAATATTTATAATACAATGAATAACCCAACCATATGTTCTCAACTTGACACCTCATAAAAGAGATAAACAACGAAGAGACTAAACCATATCTAGGCTTTAGAAAGCACAATCTAGAATCTAGAAACTTTAGAGCATACCCAGGATAAAACTATATCCCAAGATGTAAAATAAATAATATGGTATACTTAGAAATTTATGATTGTAACATGATAAAGAGGTTAACATTCCCCATCAATTATAATTCTGAGTAATAATACCATAAATGAAAATAGAACCTCGGCGTTGGAGAACTCAGATTCAACTACATAGGGTCCCTCTCTTTTTAAATGCATGAAAAACCGAAGTGAGCGTGATTGAATCTGAACCGTTTCAGAGCAATATTCTAGGAATTCTTCCTGTTTACATCAAATCCTTAGATCTTCCATTCAAATTACCAGAAATCTCATAGCTCAAACCCTACTTAGCTTTCCTGATAGAAATACTAATGCATTGCCTATTTAAAATCTCTTAGAATCTCTTTAGGAATGGGATGTTGAACCACCAGTTATAGAGTTTCCAATAGTAAAGGTCTGCATTTTTGTGAATGGTTATTCTAGAAACTACAGGGAAAAATATGTGCATACAAAATATTTGTAATATTTAATTGATCTCACCTCCTTGTTTGCAGTGGCAGATTTTGTTTTCTGAAATAATTGCAGTGATTGATGTTTCTACCTCAGTGGGTTGATTTCATTCAAACTGATGTGCACTTTCACTTTCTGAATCAATTCAAAGGATGTTCTAATGGCTTCCTGACAAAATTCCCATTTCTTCTGAAAACAGATTCAGGGTCCACTCTTGATTTAAATAAAAAATCATGAACACTTGCAATAAAATTTACCAAACACCTAATGTATGATGCTATGAAGATTGTTCAAAATCCCTTTATAGCAAGCACAAACAAATATCTATGCTCTGAAATTGATCTAAAAATTGATGAGATGCAACAAACAACATTGTAACAATGAGACATGGCTGGAATATGAAAGATGGCCCTTAGATAAATTTAAGTCGACCGAGGATGCAAAAATATAAGACAGGAAAAAAGGAGAGGCAAATTATTTAATATCTTTTAGTAGCACAATATTTGATCAATTCCTTCCATTGATTAAAAGCAATATAGAAAAATAAAATAATAGAAGAGATTAGATAGTCTATGCACAATCCTTGATGCTTCGTCCTCCTCCCATGAATGTTCTAGACTGATTCACTAAATCATAATTCTAACAGCCACAAGCTGTTGAATTCACTCGTACACTGTTAATTCCACGAAAAATTAACACACATTCGTCTACACATTAGATCTCATCCGATAGAAATGATTTATGCATTCATACTTTCACTTTTAATTACCAATGAACTGAACTCACCCTTGACCAGTGCCTCTTCGGGCTCCTCCTTTGTGATTGGGGTTCGATCTGAGAATGCTGTAACTCACCTCTTCAATTGAGCATCCAACACCTTCCAGGGAAAACTACCATGTGCTACTAGACCCAAAGAACTATGCCCTCTGATACCAATTGAAGAAATATTGTAAATAAACAAAATAAGAAATTCAGACAATGAAACTTAACTTGCAAGTGCCTGAAAAGGCTTTAATCTTAATTGTATTTATCAATGTTTAATGATATAAAAATTTATAATACAATGAATAAACCACCCATATTTTCTCAGCTTGACACGTCATAAAAAATTTAAATAAGGAAGAGAGAAATTAGGATATAGGATATAGAAACTCGAGAACATACTTAGGATAAAACTATATCCCAAGATGTAAAAAAAATAAGGTGGTATACTTAGTACTTAATATTGTAACATGGTAAAGAGGCTAAAAATGTTTTTTTTCTCATTCTTCTAATCATGTAGTTCATATAACTCAATTTTGGTAGTATTATTTTTCGCATTTTTCTAAAAAAAACCTTATTTGTGGGTCAAAGTTAGTTAAAGTGGGTTTTAAGATCCATATTTTGAATCCAAGTTTCTAAACAACCTTTAAATCTTGGAAAATCAAAAAAATATTTCTTCATCTTAAAAGAAAATATGCTTTATACAACTAAATAATTCATCCTTTATGATGATTCAATAGCATATATATATATATATATATATATTATATATATATATATATATATATATATATATAAGCCGTACAATGGGGAGGAAAACATAACCCACCCATGTATTTTTTTTTTTTATTGTTAAATTATTTAAAGTATTACAAAAAACATATATATATATATCTGTTTTTTTTGTAATACTTTAAATAATTTAACAATAACAAAAAAAATACATGGGTGGGTTATGTTTTCCTCCCCAATGTACGGCTTCTCCTCCGACCTCCCACAACCACTCAATATTACAACTTTGAATATGCAACCTTGCTAACTGGAAATAGCTTATGTAAGTTCTCATATTAGGGAACTTCCACAAGTTCCCTAGCTGTCCATGCCCAAGTCCAAAACTGCAGACATATTTTTCTCTTTTTTTGGAATACTTTAAATAAACTGAAAATAGAAATAACTTGATGGTAATAATAAAAATACTTGGTTAGGTTATGATTTCGTCCCAATTAAGAGGCTTCTCCTTAGACCTCACACTACCACCACCTGAACCCTATTAACTAGAAATTGTCTATCTGAGTTCTAGCCCAAGGAACCTCCATAGGTTCTATAGCCCTCCATTCCCAAGTCCAAACCAAAAATCATACTGTGTTCAAGTTATATTTGACAAGGGAAAACTCTAGGGCTTAATATTTGCAAATGGGTTAATTTTTCATGCTTAAAAACATATATATTTTCTAATTTTTCAAAAACATAATTGGATACATTTTTATAGTATAAAATTATTTTACCTTAAACATTACTAAAATTAAATAGAGACTATATAAAATCTTTAGAAATTTGAATAATTTTACAAATAAAATATCACTAAACATTTTACAATTTTCATTATAAAGACTAACACATTCACCAAGTTTCTAAACATTACTAGATAAAATATGCACTGAATTGAAAAGAAAGAGATGTAGCTCTCAAGTGTGGCCTGCACCTGGAGATTACACTCACAAAACTTGAGAGATTTCTCTCGTTCACTCTAATACTTTTCAATCAAAAGATTACATCATTAAATACAATACTAGGAAATAGGAAGTTGTACCCAAACCCCATAACTATAGGAATTAATCCTAAACTAGGGAGAAAGTTAGAACAATGTAACCATTTTCTCCATTAATAATAAAATAATATTAATTATTCTCAACTCCCCCCCTTAATGGGGAAAGGGTTCTCCTGAACTCCTAGTATCTTTCTAAACAATTCAAATTTTACTCGTGCAAGAGGCTTTGTAAAAATATCAGCCACATTGTCACAAGTCTTACAATATTCAACAACAATTTCATTTGACTGTATTTTTTCTCTAAAAAAATGGAACTGAGTGTCTATATGCTTGGTGTTTTTGTGGAACACTGGATTATATGCTAATTTGATGGTGCTCTGGTTGTCGCTTTTGATAGAAGTGGGCTGCTTCTGTTCTTTTCATGTATCTTTGAGAAGTCTCCTCAACCAGATTGCTTCACATGTTGCTGCACACAATGCTTGATACTCAGCTTCACATGACGACAAAGCTACAGTACTCTGTTTCTTGTTGCTCCATGCTATGACCCCGGAGCCTATGTTGAATGCATAACCTGTGATAGACCTCCGATCATCCAGGTTACCTGCCCAGTATGAGTCTGAAAAACCTGCTAGAGTAACATCAGATACATCAGTGTATAAAATACCAAAATGAACAATACCACAACGATACCTCAACACGCTTTTTGCTGCATTCCAGTGACTTTCAAGCGGTTTCGCCATAAATTGGCTCATCACACTAACAGAGTATGCCAAGTCAGGTCTGGTTGTTGTAAGATATATCAGGCTTCCAACCACCTGTCTGTACATTGTGGCATCTACCTCCTTAGTGCCATCATCACTGCTCAATTTCAGATTTTGCTGCAAAGGTGTTGCTGTTGATCTACACCGATCCATCCCAAACTTTTCTAACAGATTTCTAGCATACTTCCCTTGGGTAAGAAAAGTTTGCCCAGTATCTCTGAATACTTCTAATCCCAGACAATAGTGAAGGCTTCCGAGATCCTTCATTTCAAAAACTTGTGCCATAAGCCTTTTGATTCCTTTGATTAGATCAAATGCATTTCCTGTTATAATCATGTCGTCCACATACAAAGAAATCAAAACAATCTGCCCCTGATTATTGTACTTGGTATACAAATTTGGGTCATTTAAACTTCTATGGAAACCATACTCTATAAAGAAAGAATCGACTTTTTCATACCAAGACCTGGGTGCTTGCTTTAAACCATATAAAGCCTTTTTCAATCTGCAAACAAGATGTTCCTGCCCCTGCTTCACATATCCTTCTGGCTGTACTAAGTAAATTTCTTCTTTTAAATCACCATTTAAAAATGCAGATTTGACATCAAGTTGGTGTAATTCCCAATTATATTTAGTAGCTAAAGAAATAATCATTCTGATTGTATTTAGATTTTCTACAGGTGCAAAAGTATCATCAAAATCTATACCTTCCTTCTGTGAATATCCTTTTGCAACCAACCTAGCTTTTAACTTATCTATACTTCCATCTGCATTCATTTTTGGTTTAAACAGCCATTTACATCCTATAGGAGTTTTATTCTTAGGCAGCTCAACTAAGTCCCAAGTATCATTTCTAAAAATTGATTCCATTTCTTCATCCATTGCAGCTCTCCATTCCTTAAATTGACTAGCTTCTTTATAATTAGAGGATTCCACAATGTTCAAAACTTTTGACATCAAAGCATAGTTTCTCAATTTTAATGGTAATTGAGTCTTCCTACCTGACCTCCTTGGTAGGGAAGGACTTACCTCAAATTTGTTTTCCTCTGCAATAACTGGGCCTACTTTTTCACCTTCTTGTTGTTCTTCTTCATTCTCTTCTTCCTGCTCCTATTCCTGCTCCCTCTCATCCTCGCTGCTTTCCTCCAACAGCAATGGAATGTGCCAATCATCTCCAACATCGGCTTTCCTTTCCTATACCTGTTCATGAAAGAATACATCTCTACTTGCAAATGTCTTACGAGACTCAGGATTGAACAGTTTGTATGATTTAAACTCTGTGCCATAACCAACTAGGATGCATTTAACTGCCTTAGGGTCTAGTTTCTTTCTATCAGCTTTGGGTACATGTGCAAATTCTTTTGACCCAAAGACTCTTAAGTGATTTACTGCTAGTTTAAATCCATATAAGGCTTCAAAAGGGGTTTTGAAGCCAAGAAACCTAGTAGGACTTCTATTTTTCAAATATACAACAATATTTATCGCTTCTACCCAAAACATATTAGATAGACCCTTACCTTGCAGCATGCTCCTTGCAAACTCCACCAATGTTCTGTTTTTATGCTCTGCAACTCCGTTTTGCTGTGGTGTATGCGGCACTGTATATTGCTGAACAATCCCGTGAGTTTTGCAGTATTTCATGAATTCCTTTAATTTGTATTCTCCTCCTTGATCAGATCGGAGAATTTTAATACTTTTTCCAAGCTGCTTTTCCACTAGGGTTTTGAACTCTATGAAACATTGGAAAGTCTAACTTTTCTTGTTTCAAAAATAAACCCAAGAATACCTAGTGCAGTCATCAGTAAATAACAAAAACTAGTATGCTCCCCCTAGTGACCTTGTCTGCATGGGACCACATACATCAGTGTGCACTAACTCTAAGATTTCTGTTTGCCTCCTCCTATCATGCACAGGAAAGTGTTCTCTATGCATCTTTCCTAGGGCACAACCATCACAGTTCAACTGAATGTTACGAAAGATGGGGAGACCTTCGACCATACCTTTCTTTTGTAACAACATAAGATCCTGCAGATTCAGATGACCAAACCTCTGATGCCAGAGTTGTTCAGCTGTCGGCTCTCCTACAACCATGGCTTGCTTTGGTATACTTTTTGCATCCAACTTGTATAGGCTTCCAACTCACATGCCTGTTGCAACAATTTCATTCCTGCAATCCTTTATCACACAGTGAGTCTTGAAGAATTCGACATGCATATCTTGATCAGCCATCATGGATACAGATATAAGGTCTTTCTTTATTCCAGGTACATATAAAACATTTGAAAGGTGACTAATTTTTCCATTTGGCAACTTAACTGAAATCACCCCATGACCTTGAATCTGATATCCATTAGCATCCCCTAGATATATTTTTGATCCATTTATAATTTCTTCAAGACTGTCAAAAAATTCCTTATTACCTGTCATGTGTGAGGATGCTCCGGAATCGACATACCAGATGTCATCTTCATTTGATGCTGTAAGGGCACAGTCGACTGTGAATAGTCGGAATTCATGACTGAAGTCTTCTTCTTCAACAAAATATCCTCTGTGTTTTGGATTTACCTGTCTCCTCCTTGCCTCATCAGCCTGCTTCTTATGATAACAATCTCTCTGTATATGACCCATTTTTCCACAATAAAAACATTTCTTTTCATAATGATTTGCAAGCATACCTTTCTGAGAATGTGGGTTCTTCTGTGATGTTCCTCCTCTTTGCTTTGATTGCTGCTGTGACTGCCTTCCTTTAGATAATCGTCGTTTTGCCACCAGCGCGAGATCGTCACTTTGGGGGTTCAGATTTAGGTTCTGCCTTCGATCTTCCTCTTGCTACAAGATCGCAGTGAGATCATCGAACGTGGGTGCTTTCTCCCTTGCCGAGACTCCAGTGATGAAGGTTTGAAAATCATCACGCATCCCATTCATTGTAATTGCAACAAGATCTTCATCAGCCACTGCCACTCCAATGGCCCCCAATCCATCTTTAACATCCTTAATTCACGCTACAAATGCAGTAGCAGACTCCCTTTCGTCCATCCTCATCGAAAATAGCTTGCTTTTGAGAGCCAAAACTCTGTTTGTATTCTGGGTCTCATAGAGATTTTTTATTTTCGTCCAAATCTCGGTGGACGATTTACAATCTCTGATGTGTGCAATGACATTTTTTTTTACAGACATCTTCAGCAGGACTTTGGCTTTGTTTTCTCATTTTTCCCAGTCTTCCTTCTGTTGGGCTGCTGCCGGCTTCTGCTCGTCGCCTGTCACTATAGCCCAAGCATTCGCACCTTCGAGCAGAGTCTGGCTCTTAAACTTCCAGTTCATGAAGTTAGATCTGTTGAGTTTACCAGACTCGTTAAGGTAAGATTCCATCGTGTTACTCATTGTGAATCTACTTAACAACAACAGCAAAAAATAGTACCTGTTAGATCGATCTGTCACCTCTGCTACCGATCTGCAGTGTCTGGCACTCCCGCTCCAATGAGCAAATTCGGTGTTTCCAACACAGCCGAAACAATGATCTGATCACAATTGATCCGATCCACCTCTCCCGGATTGATCTGCCACTTCGCCGATCCTGCTCTCCTTGCAGATCGCCAACACGAAGTTGAGGTTTCCCGCAGATCTCCTCTGGCGCTTTCCCGATCTGTCTCTCCTGGACTGATCTGCACCTCCGCCGATCTTATCCATTTGCAAACTGCCAAACGAAGTTCACGCTATTCAGGGATCTCCTTGGAGCTACCGCGAGCGAAAAATCCATGCTAATTAAAAATTGCTTAGAGTAATCTAATTGGTGCGATTTTCCCGGAAAAATCCGCGCTTATCGGGCTTTCTGGCGCATTAGCGCGGTTTATCCCTCTAAATCTGCGCTTTAGCGTGATTTCTCCCTTAAATTCGGCGCCCTAGCGCGATTTCTCTCTGAAATTTCGCGCTAATCCCTCTTCTGGCACGACTGTCAGCGCAAAATCAGCGCCAATCGGCCTTTCTGCTCAGAAAAAAAAAATCCGAGTCTGAGCCAGGTGTTCTGCAGTCCACCTGCTCAATCGAGCACAGAGCTCTCGTGTACACACACAGCCACACAGGCACTTCAAGCCACACAGGCAATTCCGCCACACAGGCAAGCTTGCTTCTACAGGCACTTCAGCCTCACAGGTGACAAAGATCAGGCTCACTCAATCTGAGCTCTGATACCAAGATAAAATATGCACTGAATTGAAAAGAAAGAGATGTAGCTTTCAGGGTGTGCCTGCACCTGGAGACTACATCACAAAACTGAGAATTTCTCTCGTTCACTCTATACTTTTCAATCAAAAGATTACATCATTAAATACAATACTAGGAAATTGGAAGTTGTACCCAAACCCCATAACTATAGGAACTAATCCTAAACTAGGGAGAAAGTTACAACAATGTAACCAGTTTCTCCATTAATAATAAAATAATATTAATTATTCTCAACTTTACTCTCAATCACATCCTTGACATTCAACTCCAAAATCTATTGTTCATTCTCAAGTTTCCTTTCACCCCTCTCTTGGTCATCTCACTAGAAACACAACTCTCATCCACTTGTCCCCTAAAAAACAAAATCAACCAAATAACCTCCAAACCAAAGGCTTCCTCAAGATATATTTGTGTGACCCATACCTTTTTCCACCTACCTCAAATTTTCGCAAACTCCCCACCCCATATCACCATATTTTCTCACCTACCCCACTCTTAATACAGGTGGTCAAGTAATTGAAAAAAATCGTAATTAATTTAAATATTAAATTAATCATATTAAAATCTAAATCATTAATAAACTACTAATATTAATTGACAATTATTTAGTTAACCACTAATCAAATTTAACAACTAATCAAAATACTATATTAATTAATATTTAATTAAGCTAATTGGTTAATCATTATGTTACATTATATTTCAGCTATCATAATAAACTATAAAATACTATTGGGTTTTTCTAAATAGAAATATATAACTAGCATAAACATACCTAATAAATATATTAATAATTTTAATAAATACTAAGAAGTAAAAATTAGAAAAAACCAATCTGCAATCCATATATTTTCAATTTTTATAAATGGAAAAGATTTATAAATTTTAAAGAATGATATGTCAAAAAGGCAGTCAAATCCTCCTCAATAAATAAAATAGGAAGAACCATAAAAGTGATTTGCCTCACTAAGCTTAAAAAAAAAAAACATAGAAATATGGAAATAAAAACATAATATACTCCATACCTTGTAGTTATCGATTAATCCCTAATACCATGACTTTCTTAAAAAAAAAAATCTAAAATAGAGTAAGTCATGAATTTTTTTTTATAATATTGAAGGTTAGAATTGGTTGTAAATTAATGAAATTATTTTATGTTTGCATGTTAAAAGGATCAAATTAATTTTTTTCTTTATAGAAATTTAATGCAAATTATATATATATATATGAATATATATATATATATAATAAATATTGCTTTGGAAAGCTTTTATATAAAACTAGATACATTGTTTAAAATTGACATTTGTGATCGTATATCTCAAGGGAAATAAAAAGTGTTTATAACCAACAATGTGTTAGGTGTAATAAAAAGTAATTATTTGTTATTCTTGAGATAAAGTATTTTACTCTGTGTAAAAGAAATGAGCTAAGAGTTTGAATGAAATAAAAACTATATTATCAAGTGATTAGAGTGGGATATTAGGTGCTTGCGCTAATTAAGATCGAATATTTTAGGGTGTTTTTAAGACGATCTTCTATGTGTGTCAAACAAGCATTCATACTTACAAGACATGAGTGTTGATGCCATTAGAATTATTAGATTTCATTCATGAAGGAGATAATGTCCATATGGTCCTCATGATTTTCCTTGAGGGCCTTGCCCACTAGTGTCTTCATTTGCGAGTGGAGGATAATGACATGAAGATATGAGCTCCATTGTTTGCTAGTATGCCTAGGGTAAGGAACCCAATTGGCTACTTCTGCTTGGATTTTACAATGAAAGTAAACGTTGTGGTCATTAGTGGTCAGGACATTTAGTTGGTGGATTTCCCCTAGAATTTACACAAGAGTGTAAGTGTGGAAAATGGCTACAATGTTTTGAGTCTAGGATTGATCTCACATTTGACTTTGAGGGCCTCTACTATTAGACCTCCGAGAAAACAGTATGATAGGATGCTTGAAAAAAAGGAAACAAATTTAAGACTTAGCTACGAGGAAAGTTTGGATGAAACTTTAGCAAGTTGTGATATAGGATAAACATAGAGGGAGGAACTCTGTTTAGTGTCCCAAAAGCATAAGAAACCAATGACACTAATATGAGTGCACATAACCAAGATACTTTGTAAACTATAAACCAGAAAAAGCTATCAAATTGAAAGAACTGGAGGAGCTATAGAAGTTTGACATAAATGGCTAGCCCACTAGGTTTTGAAATGCTTTCGTTTAGGGAAAAGTCTGTGTAAGCTTCCTCCCACCCCTGTTTGAGCTTCTATCATTGCCATCGCCAACACCGCAAAAGTCACCTCCTCAATCATTATTTCCCTAGTCCTCATGTGTATGGCTTACACCAAGTGAATCCACATGAGACTATTGTTCCCAAAGTCAATACCAACATGTAGTGCAACTCTCACAGGACCATCACCACTGGAGAGAGCTCTCACCTATACTATAGATGAGCCACAATAATTTCCACAGGATATAGTAGATGTGAGCTCCACTAAGCCTGTTCCACAATAGAAATATCCCACTTGTGAAGGGGGAATTTCATAGGAACTATAGAAGAGCACGAGATAGAGGTTGCCTATCGAAGAGCACATAGAAAGAATAACATGTGGTGGAATAGCCATACCACCATCCTCTTAAATGTGATAGTTAGTGAGGCTCATATATTCCCATCCCTTATTCGACTCAACTTTCAACAAGTAAATAAAAAATTATATATGTATATATAATTTCTTCACCAAATAATACTAACCTTTCCTTTTCCATATATATAAAATCTATATAAATGACAACATGATTATTACAAAATGATAAACCATCATGAATGGGATGAAGGAGAAAATTATGTTTTTAGCTTTTTAGCATATTTATCTTTTTTCACATTATCAATTTTCAAAAATATTTTCAAAATATTAATGTTTATTAGTTTTAATGATCATAATAAAATATATTGCAATTTTAAATTATTAAAAAATAAATTTTTATTTTATTAAATTATATTTTCATTTATATTATAAATATTTATATATTAGAAATGATTATTTAAAAAATTAATGATTGTATTCTAGAACATTCATTGAAATTACAAATTTGAAATTTACATATTTTTTTAAATTAAAAATATATAATAAAACTTTTATAACTAAAAAATTATATAGAAGAATAATAGTTTTGTATACATTTAATATTCCAAAACACAAAGTTCACAAAAGTCTCTCAAATAGTAAGATAACCCTCTTAATTTTGGATTTACAAAATACCAAAAACAAAATTGTACTAAAAATTTTCTAATAAACTCCAATTTTGTTTACCTTCAGGTAGTAGTTAGATACATAACCCGACTAAAATTCTTTTTAGATCTAAATTGGTAGATCTTAAAAAAAAAAATTGTAAATAGATTCCGACTACTATCATCATAATTTCTAAATAAATGAAGTTTCCACTAAACTATTTATACTAACAAATTTTTTTATTCACAATTATTTGACATTTTCCCATAATTACCAAAATAAAACTTGAAAAGCATTAAAATAAAATTATTTCATTAAATTTATATTTTTTATTTATATTATATAGTAAAATATGAAGAATAAAAAATAAATTTAATAATATTAAATAAAAGAAAACCAAAATTCTTAACCATATTTTAGAATTACAAATTTAAAATTAACATGTATTTATGAAAGATGGGAGTTGCATGCACAACCATGTTCATTTCTTATACATTAAGATAATGAAACATAAAATTCAAAACATCATAGCATTTCTTCAAGTAATAGAGAAATAGGCAAAAAAATGACCTGATGAATATCCAATTCAAAAAACCCTGAAAGAGAAATATTCGTGCATAGATATGCATGGTCAAAACCATAAAGCACAAAAACGAAAACCATGGTTTGGTTTCACTTCATTTGAGACGATACACTTATACTAAAGAAAACGTATAAGCATTTCTCATGACAAAAGAAAACGCCAAGCGCTCAGGAGGACGTAGTCTAAGAGAGCAACTTGTTATACATCAAAGGAACCAGGGTACTTTGTATCTTCATCTTCCCCTTCTTAATCTTCAGAAGGGAGGATGTTCAAATCCAGTAAACGTGTAGTGGTTTCCATTGCAGCAGGATAAGGAACATCTTCCTCAGGAGGAGGCCGGTTCAAATCTATGAAATTTGGTCCCGTGTTTTTCACACCAGGAAGATGAGAAAGTTGCGCATCTATTACCCCCGAGGAGGAGGGGTAACAACAATCAGAAGCTATAGGAGGTAAATTATTCACCATCCCCTGGCGCAGCCCATTATTAGACACCACATTCTCTGCCAGTAGCGGCATCTCCATTCGCGGCTGCTGCAGAATAGCAGCGCAATCCAAAAGACTGGTCCGATAAGAAGTCTGACAAGGGTAGGGACTGGTAGTGGGGAGGCGAAGCGCGCATGCACTAGTAGTACTGCCCTTGCTGGGAACCACCACTCCCTGCATTCCCACTGCAATATTCATGTAAGGAAGCGTCCAGGGCACCACTCCCTGCATTCCCACTGCAACATTCATGTAAGGAAGCGTCCAGGGCAACACTTGTTTACCCATATCCACCTTCACTTTATCTCTATTAGCGGACCTACTACCAGCGTGAAGATCAGTGGAGACGGCAACGGGGGTCAGCTTATCAAGAAGAGCTGGAAGATGAGTGGATAGGGCCTCAACAGTAGTCCGGCATTCCAGGGCCGCGCTGTTGTCTTGGACGCTGCTCGGGTCCTGACAACCCATTTCAAAGGCCGAGTCAAGGGTTGGTGCCGGAAAATTCGTTTTTGCGAATGGACCCCTAAGATATCTAGCTGCAGCATCGTACGCTTTAGCAGCTTCTTCGGCGGTATCGTAAGTACCCAACCAGGTACGACTTTTCTTCAAATGGTTTCTGATTTCTGCACCATAACGTCCCCAAAACTTTTTCCTTACCCCTATATAATGCACTTTCTCAGTCACATTTTCAGTTGGAACGCTTTGGCGATTGCCCTTGTTTTCTCTATCGCTGGGAGCCATGAAAGAGCTTTTCTCACTGGAGATAGGACTCTAACAAACTCAGAGAGATGGAAAGCCGAAGGCAAGTTAAATGAGAGGAGAGACAAGTCCCTTCAATTTATAAGAAAAGAGAGCGAGGGATGGTTAGTGGAAAACGGCTGGGAAGCGACGAACGGCGGGAAAGAAGCTACCGCCACCGCCGGCGAATGTATGAGAAGAAATTGAAATCCACCGCCACTGAATGTATCAGAATAAATTGAAATCCGCTAGGCGGGCTTTCATCACAGCATGTTCAATTCGCTTGGCCTCTGTTTTAGGCGACTGTTTGGACGTGGGCACATTGTTAAATGAGCCCCGAACCGTTAATGAGGAAACCTTGAGATTGATGTCACATGCAAACTTAATGTACATTTTACCATCAGTCGACTATTTTTTAGGTCGGCAAGATTTTACAGCTGTGTGAATTCTCATTTATCAAGGCTGTGGGAACCAGAAATTAAATGCGACAATTTAAAATGAAAGTGGTTTACAATGCAACAGATTTACGTGGCAATTTAAAAGCATTTTTCCAACGGAATATTATGCGGTGACCTACTCTGAGATCCCTACCATTACCGTGCATTAAATCCGTTCATATAAACTCCTCTCAGGTTTTGGTGACTTTGATTCGATAAAGTTGTAATACGACTAATATATTATTTTAAAAACAAAAATATAAATATTTTATTTTATTTTTTTTTATTTTAATTTTATTACATATTTATTTTCATAATAATTATAATATTATTTAATTTGTATACATATAAATAAGTATAATCTACTTTTTATACATAAAAATAAAATTATTTTACTAATTCAAAAGCGTAAAACCCTTAATCTTGCGTTGGGAATTTAATAATTAAATTTACTTTGGATGTCATGTTTATGTTATAAAGATCATATAGCATGTCTTGCTTTTGTTATAATATCATATATTTTAGATACTTAGTTAAAGAGTTTATTATTATTTAAATTTTAGATTTATTCCAGGAATTTAATTATAATCTAAATTTGATATAATTTTGATCAAAATTTAAATGTTTTTTTTCTTCTTAATTTTCAATTTAATTTTATATAATTAAATTACTAAAATATATATAAATTAATATAATTATATTAATGTTATTTAATAATTTGTAATTAATGATATAAGTTATTGTAATGGAGCACAAATACTCCACGCATCAACAAGACTAATTTGTGAGATATTTTTGAAATTGCACTGTGTAATATGGTTGTTTCGTCTAACGTTTCGGATGGTGACTCCATGCGTCATGACAGACCAAAGAGAGACTTGTCACCATCCATCGTCACGGACCAAAGAGAGTCTTGTAAGTAAATGAGTGTTGGAGATAACTTTATCAATAAAGTATAACTAGTACAATGTATTATTTATTCATGTTAAAACTGACCATTATGTCATTTTACACATTTTTCCTATAAAAGGCTCTCCAACACTTGTTTACTTATGAGGCTCTCTTTGGTCCATGATCATGCATGGAGTCACCATCTGAAAAGTTGGACAGATCGACCATATTACAAAGTGCAAATCCAGAAATATCTGACAATATGATTAACTGTGGAAGTCTCTAATCACTCAAGACTAAGCCTCTTACTTTGATCATAGTACTTGTTATTATTCACCCAAATTTTCCATACAAACACAATTCAATTAAGGCAACTTGTAGCAATACACAAATTCATTTAGGCCCAATAAACAAATACCTATAATAACATGAAAAATCTCCAAAACAAAATACATAAATGTTCAATTCTAGCAAGAGAACAAAGTACTTTGTCAAATTCGCACGACAAAGATGCATAAATTTGAAAATCTAGTGAAACTAAACAAATGAGTATGCAATTTCAATGTAATAGATGAAACTAGAATTTTGGTAAACCTAGAACCTGTTTAAAAATTTGGCACAATCGAATAGTCGCTAGAGTATGTACACCTCCCTAAACCAAGTAGTCAAATAACTCCAAATAAAGGTCTCATGTCGCATAATTTGGAAATGCTTTATAAAATACCTATGTTCCCCAACTTACCTCTATGTTAATCTTTTTCCAAACGTTTATTTATTACATATCTAACTTTCTTTTCATAATGATGTTTTGATAGGTATTTCTTCATGAAATTTTGTTGAAAGATTTCATACGAGAGTCTCTTCTCTTGAATTTCTTCCAGTTTCTCATGATGTGCTCATTGTTACCTATGTTATGGAAAATTACACATAGACACTAGGAGCTATTTCTCTTTAGTCCTAGCCTTGACAAGACTACTAGATCGAGGAGTATATAGCAAGAAGTGAACAAACAAACATATCCCCAAACCATAAAATCAAATCAATAGTTGATGTATAGAATTCCCTATCTAGGATTTGATTTTGGTACCTAAGATCCATGCAGGTTGATGTTGAGTGTTAGATATCATGTAGAGAATCATGGTTTGGGCAAGAGATCATGCCCTCTATAAGAGATCTAAATCGTACACACAAGCACCACCAAACAATGCACATAAATAGCCTTATACAAAGGATAGTTAGCTCAAACAAATAAACATGAACATGAATAACTCATCATAAACATAGATCTAATGGAAAGGAACCTTAACTTATATTAATCATGAAGCAAAATGAGTACAAAATGTAGTATACCAACATATGGACCTTCTCTTCGATAGTATGACAAAGTCTCCCCTTCTGTAAGAAATATGACCTTCAGAACAAAATGCCTCACAATCTCTTAGAGAATCAACATAGCAACATGACTCTTTAATTGTCTAAAATTCTCTAGCTTGACCTTCAAGGATGGACGTGTATATAAAGACTCAGAGGGCTTCCAAAGAGGATGATTGTATAAACTTCAGGTGAAGACAAGCTAGGAAGCTTCTCTAATAATGCACCCAAGCCAAATCGAAGAGATATCATAAGATGTGGCTTCAATTTGATATCTAGGGAAAGTAAGCCTCTAGAACATAAGTGAGGGTCATAGGATCCCAGTTACTAAAAATGGTCAAAAGTAAAAGAATTCAGAAGTACTGACTCTATAGAGAAAAATACGTTGATAAATGATGTTCCATGATGCATGAGGTCAAAAGAGTAACTAATGGTCAAAATGCATTACAATAAAGCTCAGAGGTCGAAACAGAAAGAAGGAGACAAAGCCAAGAAACCGGATCAGAAGAAGCCAAATGTTGAAGTCTCATTTGTTTTAATAACATCCATGAGGGAGGCTTACCCATGCTTGGTCATAAAGAGATACTGAACATGTCCGCCAAAACACTACAGCGTCATCACACTAAATGTAAGGACATGCCATGGAAAATACACAATGGATCCATGTGACTTCTCAGAAAGTTCATGGCAACCAGCAAATACAATGTGGATATCTGTCAGAGTATACATCAGTAGGAATATGGACACATGATAGATAGGAGGTTCCCCAAAGTAGTACTCAAAATATATAAAGGAATACATAACTCCAACACAGCCTAGGAAGGGTGCCATATAAGAGTGAGATGTCCCTAACCCAGGGTCTTTGACCTAACCCTCACAATACGAATGTACGACATGAGAATAAATGTGTCAAAGTCAAAATCGTAGAAACTTTCTGATTATCAATCAACGTGGTGTACCATTAACAAACACGACGAGACCCACTAACGATGAAAATCGACCCCAAGGTTCTCAGTACATTCCATTAAGTATGAATAGATGAGAAAACATTGAACACTCACAGACTCGACCGATGAAGAGCAAATAATGTAAATATTTAACCCACTATCAATCTCGAGGAAGCTTGCCACTTAGGTTTGCAAGCTCGAAGGTACTGCTCATTCCTAGATCAAGATCCTAGATAATAAGCAAAAGTCAACAAGAAAATATCTGTCAAAGGAGGGCCTTGATGTATCCCCCATTAATTGACATGTAATAGACTGAGATGATGTAGTGAATGGATGATGTCATGAAGAAATGAAGTAAAACTAACATAGGGATGGCCGACTCAAAAAGGTCAACATGCAACTAGAGACAGCCGACATGGGCACAAGAGTGACTTGGTAACATGAATAATGAGCACCATATGATCTTGTGCAACAAAATAGGAGGTGATGCAAGCCGCAACGTGCAATACCAGGATCTTTAAACACCATGCTCATAAATATGCATCTCCAGAAACCTCTCAACAAAACCTCATTACCAGGTGGTTTCATGTACTATTATTTTCACGCACGGAAGCTCCTTTTTTTATTTACTTTGCATCATGAATTAATAGATTGTGAGATCGACCTGGAGGTGATCCACATAAGAGCTCTTAACATTTTCTTGATCTCCATACACATTCTTGCTAACAAAAAATATCTATAACCTCGCGGCATGCTTCTCCTTCAGATTGCATTGATGAATGGCATTCACTGCAATCTCTGTAGTCGAATCTAAATACTTCTTTCCCTTCACAAAAACATCAGGCGACCTAACATAATTCCCCACGAATACTTCCTTTCAGCTTCGATAAATGTTTAACTTAATATTCCCAAATATATTAGCGTATTTTCCAGCTATTGAAGAGTGGTCTCTTCCTATCGAACCCTGCATATTCCACGCGCACCCATGCAGTATTAAACACAGTATTAAATTGATACCGAGTCTTCACATGGTGCCATAATTTCTGGAGATTGATTCAAATGGAAAATAGTTATGAAACAACGCACCGGTCCTTCAAACAAAGCAAGGAAATTGACATGTATAGCCATCATTTTTGGACATTGATTCAAATTAAATACAGAAATCTATATGATCAAACTCTCAAGACTACAATGAGAGGTTATCTAAATGCAATTTGAGAGAGATTTACTCTCCAAACTGAAGCTCCCCTCCGCCAACTCTGTAATGTAAATCCGGAACGATGCCACTCTTAACAAATTATTGTATTATTATGCGTAACCAGAATGCTCTTCTATCATATACAATGAAATCCAAGCGTGAATGGCGTAACAATGGAAACAAAACAATGTAGATTGTTCTAATATAAATAGTAAATATCAAGTGGATATTGGATCCAATTCTTCCTCTTAATATACAACGTTGTGCATTATTGAATACATGCATAATATCAGAAGATCCATTACACAAACGCTGGAGAATTTTTTAAAATTATACTTTAGCAGGCTCCCCTCTCTCCGTGATCCTGAGAGCTCAGCTGCCTCTTTTATTTATAATAATAATAGATACATACATAAGGAATAGATAAGGCCTTATCTCCCAGAAAAAGCATGATTTTTCCCTTTTTACACAATGATTTAAAGCTGGAAGCTTTATTCCGTATTTTTATCCTAATTTAACTGGAAAAAACATAGAAATTCTATCCCCATTCTTTTTTCTAACTATTCTCTCATATTCTTTTTCTAAATAAAAGAAAATTTACAACAAAATATCTAAAATTATCACACCCCTTATTTATTCTATATTTACAAATGAGGATGGTCTTGATGCTCCTGCATCATACACCCAACCTTAAAATTAATCATGATCCCCTGATCATGTGTTTGGATCTGTGTATGCCTAGATCCTACACCTTGTGCTGCAAGTTTCCATTTGCTATTGCTCGTTGCCTTTCTCCAGGTTCCGACACTTTATGTTGCATCTCTCCACTAGCTGCACTCTCGCAATCTTCTACTGTCTTCTTCTTGCTGCTTCTCTTTTGTTTCACTGATGCTGGTCTCTTCCGGGATTCCTTCATCATCATCTGCCTCATGAGTTCAATTTCTTTGTCCAACATAATTTTTCCAGCATCTTCATTTAGCCCTGTACTCACAAAGCATTTGTTAGAATGAAAATCATAAGGCATCAATGCCTCTTCTGCTGCTATCAATGTTGTCTCAGCTATCACTATGGATGTCGTTGCCGCTGTCACCATAGATGTTGCTACCTTCCAAACTTCTTGTCCCTCTGCAACATGCTTTGACTCATCACCTGCAATTTCATCTGCAACTTTTTCCTCTCGTTCAGATGTCTCCAGCAAATATTTCAGCACATAAGTCCTCTGTCTCTCCAACTCTCTTCTCTGGAGATCTAGTTTTCTATACAATTCAACATCTTCATTAGGAGTAGATCTTGGAAACTTCACAACCTTTTATAACTTCAACAACTCTTGAGCAATCATCAGCCGGTCCAACATTATGATTAGACTCTTTCGTCTTCATTTTCTCATCATTGATCTGAACAACCTTCAGATTTAACTCTTCTTGGACAGATTCCAAAGCTTGTTCATTTCCCTGTACTTTACCTGCAAACATACACAATTCATTAGTCTTTAAATCACAAGACATTTTAGTCTTGACTGCTTCCTTCAACACTTCCCTTTGATCAGATCTGCATGTGGAATCTTCAAATTTCATCTCTGGCACAAGAATTCTAAGCCCCTTTTCCAGCAAGGCAATCCGAATTTGTCTCAACCTCCTCTGCAATTTTCGCCAAATTAATCTCCTTCCCTTCAGTGGAAAAATCCATTTTCCTTTCTGCTTTTCCCACTCTTGTAGCCATTCTTCCAGTACCTACAACTGTGCCTTTATTTCTGCAATCTTGCTTTCTCGAACTCCCGCAATCATCTCATCTCTGTCGCATTTCCTTGAACCTCTTCCTCCTCTAGAAAAACTCTCTTTGCCTCTGGCAGACTCCTTCGTCATGAGTTTCTCACTCACCATGAGTTATACTAGCCTCTGCAACAACAATCTCTCTTGCTGCAACTTACCTCACCAATCCATCCCTCCGGATCTGGTCTTTTGGTAAGTACTTGGTTCACTGCCTCTGGAATCTCTTGAGCACTCCTCTGCTCTCTCTAGGCTATCTCTTCAACTCACCTTCTTCTTCTCTAGGACACTGCAATTTTCCTCCTTATTCAGCCTTCAGCTGAATGCCAGGTTCACTACCACCTTCTCTGCAACCATAAACTTCAATCATAAATTTTTCAATCAAAAATCATCTCACCTCTTAAGATCTTGCATGATCTTGTCTTCGTTCCACTTCTGCAATTCTTCTTCACTTGTGTAGTTTGCATATCAGATCTGATCTTCCTTTCAATCAAAAATACACTTCAGTTCTTCAACAAAACCTTCTTGCATTCATTAAAAACAAAACAAACATTCTTCAATGAAACAGAGCCAGGCTCTGATACCACTTGATGCAAGCCGCAACCTGCAATACCAGGATTTTTAAACACCATGCTCATAAATATGCATCTCCAGAAACCTCTCAGCAAAAACCTCATTACCAAGTGGTTTCACGTACTATTATTTGCACGCACGGAAGCTCCTTTTTTTTATTTACTTTGCATCATGAATTAATGGATTGTGAGATCGACTTGGAGGTGATCCGCATAAGAGCTCTTAACATTTGCTTGATCTCCATACACATTCTTGCTAACAAAAAATATCTATAACCTCGTGGCATGCTTCTCCTTCAGATTGCATTGATGAATGGCGTTCACTGCAATCTCTGTAGTCGAATCTAAATACTGCTTTCCCTTCACAAAAACAGCAGGCGACCTAGCATAATTCCCCACGAATACTTCCTTTCAGCTTCGATAAATGTTTAACTTAATATTCCCAAATATATTAGCGTATTTTCCAGCTATTGAAGAGTGGTCTCTTCCTATCGAACCCCGCATATTCCACACGCACCGACGCAGTATTAAACGCAATATTAAATTGATATCGAGTCTTCACACAGCGCCATCATTTCTGGAGATTGATTCAAATGGAAAACAGTTATGAAACAACGCAGCAATCCTTCAAACAAAGCAAGGAAATTGACATGTATAGCCATCATTTCTGGACATTGATTCAAATTAAATACATAAATCTATATGATCAAACTCTCAAGACTACAGCGAGAGGTTATCTAAATGCAATTTGAGAGAGATTTACTCTCCAAACTGAAGCTCCCCTCTACCAACTCTGTAATGTAAATCCGGAACGATGCCACTCTTAAGAAATTATTGTATTACTATGCGTAACCAGAATGCTCTTCTATCATATACAATGAAATCCAAGCATGAATGGCGTAACAATGGAAACAAAACAGTGTAGATTGTTCTAATATATATAGTAAATATCAAGCGGATATTGCATGCAATTCTTCCTCTTAATATACACCGTTGTCCATTATTGAATACATGAATAATATCAGAAGATCCATTACACAAACGCTCGAGAGTTTTTTAAAATTATACTTTAGCACGCTCCCCTCTCTCCGTGATCCTGAGAGCTCAGCTGCCTCTTTTATTTATAATAATAATAGATACATACATAGGGAATAGATGAGGCCTTATCCTCGAGAAAAAGCATGATTTTTCCCTTTTTACACAATGATTTAAAGCTGGAAGCTTTATTCCATATTTTTATCCTAATTTAACTGGAAAAAACATAGAAATTCTATCCCCATTCTTTTTTCTAACTATTCTCTCATATTCTTTTTCTAAATAAAAGAATATTTACAACAAAATATCTAAAATTATCACACCCCCTCTTTATTCTATATTTACAAATGAGGATGGTCTTGATGCTCCTGTATCAGGAGGCATTAAAGCACATTCCATAATTACTAGAAGAGTAACTAGCTAGAGGAGTAGACAGACTCATATGTATGGTACGGATCATGGACAAGCTAAAACCCAGCTTTAAGATATTGAAGTATATAAGTGCCATGTTCAAGGGAAACACGACTGATTCTACCATTTTGAGGATGAACCAAAATAAATGACCGCTTCCCATTTTCTGTTTATAGTATCCTTCACGTTTTAATGAGTACAAAATAGAAGATAAGTATGCTCAATAGGTTATTTTTCATAAATTTTAACGAGGTCGAAAAAGAGATAAAAGTACACTCATACCCTTCTCACAGTTCAACGATACTTGAGGATGGAAAGGATATCAATTGGCAAATTTTAATTTAACTAACGAGTAAGAAAGAATGAAATGAACTTTTCATTTTCAGATAGATTTTATGAGCATGAAAATATGGAAAAAGAAGCGTAGCATTTTCATAAGTTTAATGAGTCATGAAAAGGGGGAAGAAATGAACTCGACATTTTCATTGATTAACGAGGATGAAAAGAATGCAAAAAGGAGCTTTGTATTGTTTATTTTTAATGATAATAAGAAGAAAACTAAAGAATATTTTCTCGAAGGAATGAGTGGAATAAAGGGAGCAACTGTTTCTGGAATAATGGAAATTCTCAAAGCATAAGGAGACAAAAAGGTTTGAAAATAAGACCACTCATCATAGCGGTTCCTCCAAGAAATGGTAAAACACAAGTGAAAGTGAATGATAAGAAAGCACATGATTATAGTGATGAAAAAAAATAATCAAGGGTCATTGTGTATAAATAGGCTCATAAAGTTTGTTAATCACAAGGGGTAGCACATGGAATCTTCCCAGGGTATGGCTAGAAATATGTCAAAGAAGAGGGCACAAGGCTCATTTTCTAGGTCATGGCCGGTTATAAGGAGGCATTCCACAAGAGAATAAAAATGGTTGCATCCAACACTGGAAAAAGAAGCTAAAATTGGGAATCCATATACATGCAGGATCTACCACTAAGTTATGATATACATAAAGGGAAGGGATAGTGCCAGAACATGGTTGGGTCGGACCCAAGGAACAATGACGGCAGTGATGGTCAATAATGCATCAGTGACGATGATATATGACCTACCCCTATATGGAAATAACATAGATGTACCTTAGGCCCATTGATAGAAATGGCACCTCAAACGAGACACTAATAAAAGGAAAAATTCCCATACTCTAGAAGAAAGGTGATTAGAAAAATAACATACAAAAAACTGACAAGCCCAAAAAGAATTAAAAAGGGAATATTCTCTAGATGATCAAAATGTTTTATAAAAGAGACACATACCTCCTAATTTTACTCATTGTGAGGTGATGAAGAGAGGAGAGGAGAATGGTTACCAAGCATTGTGCAAGGAGGACAAGAAGTAGCAAGAGCATCAAAGCATCTTCCCAAGCAAAGGTAGGTTTATATTCATCCCTCACTAGTTGATTTATGTACGAGTTTTATCATTGCCACAAGTTTTATGGAAAAATATTTATTTTTTCTTATGTATCTTCCTAGCCGTTAGGATATAACATGGAAATTTCAGTTGAGAATCCCCAATCACATTATTGTGGTCTCAAACCCTACAATAGGAGTGAAAAATTATCTGTTCGAATCCAATGGATAGTGTCAAAAAATCAGTTTTTACTTTTGTTTTAGTAAACAAAATCCCCAAATCACATTATATATTTGGGTTTGATAGTTAAATACATATTTTTCCTAAAACCATGCTCCTAATTGGTATGTGATTTTTCTGTTCAAGGAGAAACCATGATTGAGTGGAGGGAGAGAGAACATATGCCAGATGACATGCAAGCGATAGCTCATCTGCCAACATTGGAAGCACTAAGAGATTGTGGTTTATTGAAATACTTCAAGATTCCAAGTACGACCAACCAACCACGATTATTGCAATAAATAATATATTAGTGAGTTGAAAATAGCCTATAGTTTGTAGTGGGGCTAGAATAATTTAGGCTAGAGTTGAAGACATTTGTTCCTCACAAGGTTTTTAAGGGGAGGAGCTCAAACTGTGCCAACTGGTGTGAGAGATAGAAATGAAGAGAAGGTCAATAGAGGGGGAGTCTTCCCTAACACTCCTAACTCAACAAACCATAACATACACCATCACATAGTTAACAGGGACAAAGGTACCACATGCAATGACGAAAGTACATATGGACCTAGTAGTGCAATGTGTGGAGCCCAACTTATTTAACTGGTGTGAGTGTGTCCTAGCAAAGGTCAAAGATCAACTTATTAAGACAAGGAGATGAAGAATAAAAAACTTTGGGTATGTGAACCTGATAATACCATTTTTCTAGAGATGGCCCCACTGATTAGATCGATGGTAGATTATGAGTTGGATCCGCCACCAATGGAGCCTTTGAAGATGAGATGGTGTTCCTTGATGATGACGTAGGAGGGTGTCCATGGTGGACATTGGTTTCCCCAAAAGTACTTCAAGTGGCTAAGGAGAGTGCCACTCGAAATAGATTATTATACATATGATGGGGTAGATTACCAAGGAGACCCATATTTGGTATTATCCCCAAGGATGGAGTTGAGTGATATAGGTAAAATGTTTTTTTGGAGTTTTTTATATTTTTTGATGTTTTTAGGATTTAGGAATATTTAAATTTTGTTGTTGTTTTGGTATGGGTACAAAGTGGATAATATACAGTGACTGTGATATGAAAATATTTCATTGATTCATCATTAGACCTATTCACCCTCGAGGAGAGGAATAACACTAGCCAAGGCCAAAGCAACACATGTAGGAGGTAGAGAAGACAACAAAAACGAGGAATTAAGAAAGTTACTAGCAATTTCGAGGTGTTAACACTAGGAGTTCCACCTAGGGGGATAATAGAGACTCCTCAACATATGCATAGGCATATATTGGGGTTGACTTTTTCTTGTAACTGAGGTCTCCTTCGATAGATTCTGAAAGTTGTATTGTGTTATCATTGGCACCGGTGACTGCCACTCACTGGGTATAGTGGGTTGCCAAGGGATTTTTGATATTATTTCATAATATGTATGACACTATGGCTAGGGCCTCACACACCTAGCTTTTGAAAGATGTAACCAAAATTTTTGATGTAAAGCCTTTATTATAATATAATAAAATGACAGGTTCTATGATGTGTTGTACTAACGTTTTTTATTTTTATGCTCGGATTCATATTTATGGTTTAAAAATGTTGATGTGTAAAATTCCATTCTAATACATAATTGGCAAGTGAAATAGTAAGCTTCTTAAGGGCTTGAGGAATATTGGAATAAACAATATAATCAAAAATTCATTCCAAGAGACGTACCCTTAAGTAGTAACAATGTAACGCAAGATTCCTTGTAGAATAAACATAGTTAAGGTGAGAAACTATGAGCTTGGAGTCAAGACAAACATCCAAATGCCAAATATCAAGGGCAAGAGGCTCAGTTAAGAGCTCAATGACAACAATATATTCTACCATATTGTTGGTGACTCGATGAACATAGATGCCCCCTAAATGCACAAGATCATAAGTGAGTGAGAAGATAATCCAAGAGGCAAAAGCTACATTTTGAGTGTAACAACTTGTACCATTTCCAAAATCCTACGTAAATAGATGAGGGTCTTGACATATGCTAATCAAAGATCACACACATGAATATCTCCTAGAAATTGTCAACATGCAAATAAACAAAAAAAAAACATGATACACACACATCGATGTACATTATGTACGAGACACTAGTAAACAAACTATGCATAGTATCGTTTAAGGTAGAGCCCATTGTGAGGCTCCTTGAGTGGTGAAGCGAACAAAGTTCCTTCTGAAGATTAATTACTCCAAAAGATTTGGAATATGAAATTATCCATTGAGGATATAAATATTATATTAAAATGTGTGAATAAGAATAAGAATGAATTGATTTACAATGAGAACGAGAAGCTTTCTTATATAGCAAGCAAGTGTTTCTTCATGAAGAGTCATGTTCTATTAGACATGCCTCTTCAACCTAATTACTCGCTTAACTAGCTATTATTTATGATTATTATCTTTTACATTATATTTATATTATTTATATATTTTATTTGTTACATTTCCTTCTTCCTCAAAAGCTTTGTCCTCAAAGCTTGTCGATGAAAAAGGCTTGATCTCTTTTTCGGCTTCAAACGTCTTTCTCTCTCGGAATAGTCATCCTCGTCGACACAAGTTGATATGATCTTCTTAGTGAAAAAAAAAAATTTCGCACTCAGAAGGGATCAGACCATTCGAGATTAATCTTCTGTATAACATTCTGATCACTGGAATTTTGTAACTACTTGTTAGCATAAGACAAAATTGATGTTACGTCACTATTATATGAAACATCAGTTTGTTGTTTTTGGTCTCAATGGTACCGATAAGTAGCCTAGTTGATTGGTCTACTCTCGTGATTTGGATGTCGATATGGAGTTTTTAGATTTTCTTCTAGCGAATATGTTGTTGAATTGGTTATGGAACATTCACTTGGGATGTCCATTGTCTGAACTGCAACATCTACGTGTGTTGTTTCTTCAACTGACTTGTCTTCTTGAGTTGTCATATTCATTGGATCGGTATTTTTTGTTTTGTCATCAACTTGAATTCCTAAATTTGATGCTTCCTTCTTGATAAGTTGTTGTACCTGGTTTTCTAACGACTTCTTGTCCTTTTTAAGTTTTTTAATTTGCGATAGTAATTTTTCGCTATGGTTTTTAAATCGAGAAACTTCTTCATTTTTGTAAACATTGATTTTGTCAATTTCTTTTTGCATATTTTGTAATACCTTTTTACATTCTTGAGACATTATTTTTGAAATATCTGAGATATCTTCTAGTGTTACTGAATTTGGTCTTAGTGTAAAATCTTGGAGCGTTATTTTCTTCTTCTTGTAAGAAAATGTTAAAAACTTTTTCTTAGTATTTAGAATAAATGAACCTAGAGTTTCCATCCAAGGTAACCCCAAAATAATGTCCCCTTGATTGTTCCATAGGATCTAAACTGAGAATTGTGATACAAATGTATAATCTTCAATGTTTAAGTGTAAATTGGCTATGTCATATATTTTATTGCGAAAAAGGTCTAATTCTAATTTTTCAGTTATATTTGACTATGGAATCACTGGTTGGTTTGCAATTTTAAGTGTTATATAATTTGCATCTTCTGTCGGAGAAATAGAAATAATAACATCTTTTCGTGCGAGAGTTCCTTTAATGTCAAATAATGCTTTACCGTCTCTAGGTGCGGTTTCTCGGAATCTTATGGCCTTCATTTTTATATTAGACTCCATTTTTGCTTCTTGAATATTAAATATTTTTTTAATTTTTTTTTTGTATAGTGATATATTCTCCCTCCTTTTTTTTCCCTCTCTTTTTATATAATTTCTCTCATATAAAATCATATATATATATATATATTATATATATATATATATATATATATATATATATTTCAAATAATTCTCTTTTTCTTCTTCTATAAATTTTTTAATATAATAATAATTTTTTTAATATATAATAATTATAAATTATATATTATATTATTTTAATTTATATATACTTTTTTTGAGACCCACTTTTCCTTTTATATGTAACTATATAAGGATTATACAGTATCTTTTTTTATAATTATAATAATATTTTTTTTCTCCGAAAATTTGGATGAGAAGTGACTCTTGGTACGGTCACAATCTTTAGATTTGAGCGCTTAAAATTATTTAGATCACACTTTTTTTATCCAATGTTATCAAAATATCTTTTACTTTTAAAATATCATGGGCTATTAGCCTATTACCATGAGTTGTTTTTAAAACCTCTTGTAAAAAGTAATATTTACCTTTCACCTAAGAGCTTTTGTATTCTTGTTTTTTCTTTTACTTTTAAAATACCATGGGCTATTACCATGGGTTGTTTTTAAAACCTCTCTTAAAATGTTCTCCACTTAAAAAGTAAAACGTATTCTTTTTGTTTTTTGTTTTTCCTTTTTCTTTTTCTTTCAACTTTTTAAAATACAATGGACGATTACCATGGGTTGTTTAGAAAAGCACTCGCCTCTCCACGTAAAAAGTTTTAAATATACTTGGGGGCTATTACCATGGGTTGTTTTTAAAATCACAAGCCTCTCCACGTAAAAAGTTTTAAATATACTTCTTATGAGATAATGGTATAAGTTTTGTTTTTTGTTTTATCTTTTTTATTCTTCTATTTTTAATTTATTTACTTATATATTTTTTTTGGTTAATTTTGTTTTATGGCCTGTTGGTTTCAGATTTTAGCCCGACTGTAAATTCTCTCAACACTTAGTTATGTCGTGGGTTACTCGATTAGAGATTATCATCAAATATTTTCTTGAAGTTGACTATGAATGTGTCGAACTCTTTCGAACCATTGGGTGGCTTGGGTTAGTACAACACTTTCAGGATTACAACCAGGGTGTAGCAGAGGCTTTTGCCGCTCCATATGATGGTCATAGCACCAAGGTGGGAGATATTGAGATGAAAGTGGATATCAATTTCATTGTGAAAGCCACTCACCTCCTAGTTGACAGTGAAGTCTGGTCTAAGAACCGAAGGGTTCATAATATCCTCTGGAGGAAGCTACTAGTGAAGAAAGGGTATGTAGCTACTAGTGAAGAAAGCGTATGTGCATAATATCAAAGGTATGCCCGCGTCATATCTAATACGTCAATGGTAGAATATGTGGTTGTTTTTACAAAAATATGTGACCTTTGAGGGTCATTAAATCTTGGTCTTTATCTATCATATACGACTATTAATGGCCTTTTTAAGGTTGAAGTTAAATTTGCCACACTTTTTGTATATGATTCTTGTTAAGATATCTTCAATTTAACAAAAGAAACACTCAAATAATAAAGAATCTCTTATCCATCATATTAAAATATCAATGGGGTAAGATGGAAGAGGATAGAAAATCATTTCTCATACGGAAATGTTCTGATAAAACCTTGTCCTCAAGGGAAATTGACATGCAGGGATCCTCATACCCTTGTCTGGTTCATGAAGATATTCCATCCTCTCATGTGCATGATGTTTTTCATTCAAATGACTATGAGTCATTTTGGGACATTAATCCTTCTCTTTTAGAAGAGGACATGACCTTCAAGCCTGAAACTGTACATTTTTGTCGCAATAAATATAGTGATGAAAATACACTTATTGATAAGGTGGAAAAGAAACCCAAGAAAAAAGGTAAATTAGATGTGTCGAAGGATAAGCCCAAGTCGAAATCGTTACCCTTGGAACCTGCAAGTGAACACGTAGAAAATCGGAATAAAAAGGCTTATGATATGCATATTAAAGATAAACTCATTAACATAAATATCTCTAGGTTTTGGCATAATAAATAGACGCACTCTTCTAATCAGATCTATGTCAATATTGAAAATCCCCAGCCTAAAAAGGCTAAGTCAGAATTTGCAAATAGTCATTATCCCCTTGATGTGTCAATTTCACTCTAGAGCTAGACAACAACACTGATAAAATTGCTTCAAAGGTCTTAAAGAACCTTTAGTGGCACAAACAATTCCTCTTTTATGTGTCTCGGTTAAATGGTTGTTTTGAACATTTTACCAGAGAAAATGAGTAACTCACCACTACATGTAGGTATAATGAAACATTTACGCAAAAAAATTTAGAGAGTTGAATTAAAAATTCACAGGTCTTTCACACAAAAATCATAATAAAATCATCAACGTTTAAGCTCATAATTTCTCCAGAATCTCAATGTGTGAAAAAAAAAAATTTGTGAATGTCTTTCAACTGGTTGGATAAAGCGAGGTAATATTATATTTTGATTTTGATTTTATAATTTTTAGAAGAGCGTTCAATAATATGAGATTCTGTAATGACCTTGCTTTCCAATTTAATCTCAATTTAACTAATTGTTTTGAATTGGCTACAGGTGATTTTGCTGGTTAGATGCGTTGTCACTTTGGTCTTGGGACAAACATACGTGGATTTCCTTAAGCCCTTGAAGATGTCAGAAAAATATATTTTATTACATTTCTCATTGATCCTGTGTTACTTGTTGATTGGCTACGAGGCCTGAAGATGATATGTGTTGTTATTATTGCAAAATGACAGATTCATTCTCTTAGTTTGTTAGAAACATGATTTAGAAACATTGACTATATAAACTCCTCATTTTAAGGAGAGGGAAGGAAATGTTATTTTTGAAACAGATGAATGTTGTTAAAGATGAGTGTGGGATTAACATTAATACAAGTATATAGATATGATTTGATTCCATCTATCTCTTAGTTCATTTTTCTTGATTCCATCTATCTCTTAGTTCATTTTTCTTCTATGGTCATGATGTTATTTTGTTATATCTTTTGATTTGTGAAATGTGTGTATTTTTTGTTAGATGATTTGATTCTCTAGAAAATGATGTCCCCAACTGTATTTATTTGTTAATTTCCTACACCTATTCAGATATTTTATTTTGTTAATTTCCTACACCTATTGAGATATTATTGTGCTTTAATAAATTAATTGTTCTTCTTCATTAACTTGTTTTTTAAGAAGAACAGATTAAATCTTGATTTTAATATACCTCAACAGTCAACTCATTAATTGAAATATCAAATTGTCTTATATAAATTTATCATAGTGTTGTTAGAGTGAACCATAATTTGTCTTTTTATCTTTAGTATGATTTGATAACTAATTGGTTTGACTCATTGATTGTCGATGAAAATATGAGAGTTATTTAAAATTTATCAATTATTGTTATTCCTCTTTCACTCAAGTCTTGGCCAAGCAAAAAATTAGAAGTAAAAGGTTAGGTGATACTTTTATTTCATTTCTTAATGTAAAAACATGAAAGAAAGTAGAGTTATACTATGTTTTTTTTTCAAAATAAGTTTCTTGTATTGTCATAGTCACTTGTTATGATTCCTAATTAAGTTGAGAAGAAAATTTAAATTTCATTTTAGGAATAGAAATTATCTTTTATCGATTTTCTTTAAATTCAAATATTTAACTATTATAGAATATTTTTGTCTTGAGCTAATTTATTATGCACTTGACGAATAAAAAAATACCAAAAATATGAAACAATATTACGAGAAACACAAAAATATCACATGAATTGAGACAAGTTGCAAAGATATTTTACTATTCAAGAGTAGATTATAATGTTCACTTGCCTCTTCTAGGGGGAAACCTCCAACAAGGAAGAGCTCCATTACAATAAGACTATACGATTTTTCCCTTGCTATCTAATACTATTTATACCTTTTATGACATCCAAAACTCTAACTACTAGTGGTCACTTGCATAATATGGGTTAATCTCTTTATTCATTAACTATGGCCCATTTATACTATTTGTGGTCCCTTTTATATAATGCGGGTCAACCACTTACAACTATTATTAAAGAGGATAATTTCTTATAGGATTTACTAACTTAACTAACTAACTATGGCTCTAAGTATGACCCTTGGGCTTATTACATAAATAAAGGGGTTCGGGTTGGACCCTAATATGACCTCCCCCATCAAAAGAAGCCTTTTCCTTAAGGTTGAAGCTACATAAACTACTGAAGAATAATGGTTGGTTACCATGTCACATCTTCTGGAGATGTGTCTTTCAAATTTATGAGGACTTGCTTGATTGTGTAGTCACAAAGATGTTTTTCACGAGTTTCGAGAAACTATTTGGGTCGGAGCAAAAGTGAACCTTCCTCATCCATTTTTGGAAAACTACTTTGAACACTGCAATTGTTCCCCACAACTTTTTTGAGGCAATATACCTAGAGGACTAGGTGGATTTTTGAAGTAGTCAACAAGGCTAGTTTATAAGTGACTACTTCTATACATTAAAGTACCTCATAAGGCCAATAGAATTTTGGTGCTTGTTTTTGGCAACACTTTTCTTTGAGAGAGGTCTTATTATAAGGTTGGAGTCATGGGAACACCTTCTCACCCACTTGAAATGACCGCTCAGAATGATTTTGGTTGGCCTATTACTTCATTCTATTGTAATCTTGATGTAGATTATCTTTGAGATGAGTGATCATGGTGGCATGGTTGTGCATGAGCTCATCAACTGCTTGTACTTTGGAACATCCTGGGATATAAAAAGTTGGTGAAGCTGGGATTTGGATATACACTTCCCCATATCGCATCATCTTGGTGGCTTCATGATAGTTAGTACTATACCACCATTCAACTAAAGGAAGCCATTGTACCCATTGATGTTGTTTGTCTAAAGTGAAGCATCGTAGATAGCTTTCCAAATATTTGTTGATTTCTTCTATTGGGCCATTGGTTTGGGGATGATAAGGTGTACTCAGTTAGATTTTTGTGCCCTATGGCTTGAAAAGTTCCACCAAAAATTTACTGATGAAAGTGGGATCTCAATCAGACACAATGGAAATCAGCATGCCATGCAGTTTGACGATTTGGTCCATGAAAACTTGAGCCACCAATGTGAGTGTAAATGGGTGTGGTAGAGTGAAAAAATGAGCATATTTGGAAAATATGTCAACAACCACCATGATGAATGATTTGTTACCTGAATTTGGGAGACATGTAATGAAATCCATGGAAAATTTTGTCCAAATGGAAGTAGGTAGTGGAAATGGTTGTAAGCTTCCTAGTAGCTTGATGGTTTCCCCTTTCTTATGTTGGTGTACATCACATTCATCCATAAAAGTAAGAATTTATTTCTTCATGCTGGTAGAAAAGAAGGATCAACATGCTCATGCATAAGTCTTTTGAAAACATGAATGTCTTGCAGTGAGAGAGGAGTGAAGTTCTTCCAAAATGTAGGTTTTGATGGTGGAGGTCAGTGATAGCACCACCCTATCCTTATAATGAAGAACCTCATCCTTTGAAGCGTAGTCCTCTAAGGAATTACGATTTTCTCTTAATCTATAAATGATTTGGGACAGAAAGGGGTGGGAGAACCATTCATGACAGGCTTCTTCAATCCAATCTGGTATGGGTAGAGAGAGGGATAAAAGGGTGCACTCATCCTCAAATTGGCGCGATAAGGCATCAACCACTACATTGTTACACCCATTCTTGTAAATTATCTCATAATGATATCCCAACATTTTTGCAAGACATTTCTTTTGTTGTCGCAATGATAGTGGTTGCTTGAGGAAATATTTTAGGCTATAATGGTTAGTGCAGATTTGGAAATGACACCCCAAATAATTATGGTCATCAAGTGTCTACTGCATGTAAGATGGCCATCATTTCTTTCTCATATGTAGATTGAACCAGATGCTTGCCATTTAGTTGTTGACTCATGAAACCTAATGGTCTACCTTCTTAAATTAATATTGTGCCAATGCTTGTACTTGAAGCATCACATTCAATAACAAAAGTTTTTCTAAAGTCTGGTAGGGACAATACCGGAGTGGAGCACATGGCTTGTTTGAGAGCCAAAATTTCCTCCTAAGAAGATTTAGTCTAAAGAAATAATTTTTTCTTGAGAATATAGTGAGGGGTCAAGCAACATATCCACAATTGTGGAAAATTTATGATAGTATCCCATGAGACCCAAGAATCCCCTCAAAATCTTCATGGTTTTTGGTTGGGACCACTCTTGCATTACCTGAACCATTTTCAGATCAACCCTCACTCCTGCACGACTCATAATATGTCCCAAATACTCTACTTCTTCCATGCCAAAGGAACACTTGGATAATTTGAAAAATAGTTTATGATCTTGGAGAATTTTGAATACATGGTCAACATGCTGAAGGTGAGTGTCCCATGTTATGTTGTATTTGGGAATGCCATCAAAAAAGACTGGGATGAATTTTCTGAGATACGGTTTCAGAAGGTGGTTCAAGAGGCTCTACAAAGTTGATGGGGCATTATGAAGAACAAATGGCATGACCAAGAATTCATAATGGCCTTCATAAGTTTCAAATGTTGTCTTGGGAATGTCAACTTCCTTTATCCGTATTTGGTGATATCTCGAGGGGCGGTCCAGCATGGTAAAGAGTTTCACATCATGTAGTTCATCAAGCAGATCATCAACTTCTGGGATAGGAAATTTGTCCTTGATAGTGAGCTTGTTAAGGGCACTAAAGTTCCAAACTAGGTCCATAATACTTAGTTCTGGTGATGGTTTAATCCAGCCTCATATGTAGAAAAAACTCTAAATATATATGCTTTACAAAGTAAATGGATCCTCGACATGGTGGGGGAATTGGCCCCAAGCTCCAATGAATCGATCATAAACAAAAGGGGCCGCATCAACATTTTAAAAATATTTAAGCAAAATCAGACCAAGATGTCTAGTGTGACATTCTTGAGGGATGTCAAACAACTACCCACGAATATAAATGTTATTAGTGGTGTCTTTCATTGCCTTCCAAATAGGTGCACCTCTAACCTCTAGCCTCCTAATGTTGTGTATCGAATATAGGAGGTGGCTTTGTGGGCCTGCCCTCTGGTATGTCTCAATCAACTTGTTGATGTTATCCAACATCAGATACAAACTAAACCTAGTAGGTGAACTAGCATATATTTTATTCAGCTCTCATGTGATCCATGTCTATTGGGCCCTAGCATCCTCAATTATGGTACTGGTTATAGCGTCGTTCCACAGAGGGATGAACACTGCACTTTGATTCTTGCCTTCACCCTGTTGAGGGTTTAGAAATCATAAACATAATTAAATACATATATAAAAAACTAGAAGAATAATAACATATATGCTAAATTCAAACACATCAATTGAAGTCAACTTAAAAATTAAAGACAATTTCAATACATAAACACATAAAGTTTAAAGAGGATTTAAAATGCAAGATGTATACATGCAACAAGTGAAGAAGGTCAACTATCTGTAACAAGATGATCAACAGATACACAAACACTACCTCTGACACTCTTACTTGTGTCGTAGGGAGGATCTATGAGTGGAACAGATACTCTAATATGGCTACATGATCTAACCTAACCATGTATAATAGATCCCCAAATACTCTGATGGGTTGTGGTTGGTGGATGTACGGGAGATGGTTGTGCAAATTACATATAATACATATAACCTAATTCAAGAAAAAAATTAATATAGAAAGAATGGTGACAAGAAAACCATTTATAAACTCAAGTAGAATAATTTAGGCTAAAGTCCTAAACTAAATAGATTGTTTATTTTGATAAATTATCAACCAAAGTATTGAGTTCCATGTAAACACAAAAAAAATGTGATTGAAAAACTAAGTTAAACATTTTTTCCCATTTATAAATAATGCATTTTATTCATAGAGAAGAAATATGTAAATATATGTAAAAACTTGAAATAGGCCTATTTGCAAAACAAAGAAAACTTCACGCCAACCAAATAATCCGTAAGACAAGTTCTTATCATGTTCGATTTTGACACATGACATGTACTAGGTGCAAGCACATGAAGATAATGTTTCTAGTACGACACACTACATAATGAAATTGTATGATACGAATTAGAAAGGAGTCAAAATGCTTATATATTCACTTTCAATGTATTTCTCATCATGAATTTAATGTATGTATCAATGATGCATTGTCGAAACACACACACAAACACACACACATATTATAGTTATGCTATGTTGCATTATATAGTTAAATAAAAATATAGGAAGTGTTAGTAACAAAATCATTACTTAATTAATAAATTTAATAAGGGTGAAAAGATATGTATAGTTGTCATGTATCATTATATTAAATAATTATACAAATACGAGTAATGTAAATTTTAAGGAAAATTACAATTTATAGATCAACTCGTGTGTTAAAAAATTTGTTGACCATCACCCATATTATGTTATTATGAAGAGCACGTTACATTAAATAGTTATAAAACTATTTTAAATGTTATATATATGTGTGTGAGAGAGAGAGAGAGAGAAATGTTATAACTATAACTATGCTATAAATCTAGTTATATAATCATGTTACATGTAATGTTATATTATATAATTATATATCTAGTTATGTTGTATATATATATAATAGTTATAGTTATGTTATACTTTATAATTATATATATATGTGTGTGTGTGTGTGTGTGTGTGTGTGCGTGTGGCGTTGTGGTTAATAAAATTTATAATATAAATAAAAAAATATTTTGGACTTTAGTTTTAGTTTAAAATATTTTATTTAGGTACAATTAATTTTATAGAATGAATTATTATATTTATTATTAGAAAAGATTTAAAATATAAATTTATTTAAATTTTGAAATTAAAATGAAATAAATTTCTTATTTGATTTAATAGAGATTCACCATGAGCAACCATATTCATTATGTTATTTTAAAGTTCCTAATTTATTTATTTTATTGGAGGAATTGTTTTTTGTTTTGAATTTTTTTTATCAGATTTGTTAAAATTTTAAAATGTATTATTTAAATATATAATAACCCTTCACTTTGTCATGCATAGAGTTCCCATAGAAAATAATACTTACAACCAAAAGAACTTAATATTTGATAAATATAAAAGGACCTCTTTCTAAATGAATTAAAAACTAATTTGCCTCCTTTATCTAGTATAGACAACATAGAAGACCTATATCATAATTTTACTACAACCCTCTCATATTCTATGAAAAAGTTCTCAATTGAACTCTCAAATAATAAAAGAAATAGCAAAACCAATCCTTGGTATGACAAAGATTGTAAAAATGCGAGGAGAGCAATTAAGGAAGTTGTTGATGATTCTCTTAAAATGGACAAGATAAGAATATAAAAAGCCCTAATTAAAAGGAAAAAGAGGCAGTACATTCGTCAAAGACAGGAGAATCTCTTACACCTCTCCAAGGTAGCTCCTAAGAAATTTTGGAGGCAGATTCTGACTAGGAAGACTAAGGATAATGATAAAATTGCTCTTCACGATTGGAATTCTTATCTTAAAAAACTTTATGAATCTCCTAATGTCATGGATAATTTGGAAACCCTGCTCACAACGAAAGAAGTCTTCTCTTTAGAAGACATCAAGTTTGGGGTTAATCGCCTCGCGAATGGGAAAGCTAAGGACATTGAAGGTTACCAGGCACAAATCTTAAAACTTGGAGGCCCTGTCCTCATCCCCCATATCCACAAGCTTTTCAATCAAGCTGTTAAGCAAGGGTTCCCTAAACCTTTGACTGAGAGCCTCATTATCCCTATTTTTAAAAGTGGAGATACAAATAACCCCTCTAATTATCGGACAATTATGATCATCCCTCTCTTAGCCAAGTTGTATGGTAGTATTCTGGAAAAAAAGTTAAGCATATGGCTTCAAAGTGAAGGTAAGCGGGCTAAAGGCCAAGCAGGTTTTAGAAGGCATCACTCAACAACATACCACCTTGTTACACTTGGGATCATTGCGGAGGAATGTCGTAATGATAAATCCAATTTATTTTGCTGCTTTGTAGACTTTAGAAAGGCTTTCAATACGGTTCCTAGATACAACCTTTGGAATATGTTAGAAGAGCTAAAGGTTCCTCTTGAGTTGAGAGTTGTTGCTATAAGGCTATACGAGAATGTAATTGCCAAGCTAAAGAACAATGAGGGGTGGTCAAAAGATATTAAGTGTAACATCGGAGTTAAACAAGGTTGCCCCTCTCCCCTACCCTATTTGGCATTTACATCGATAAGCTCGAAGGTTATTTAGAAGAAGCAGGATGTGGTGGCACAATCTTAGCTGGGATAGTCGTTATCCTTCTTCTCTATGCTGACGATATTGTTCTTTTGGCAAGGTGCCCTTCTAATCTTAATAAGCAACTCAAGCTTCTTAAGTATTTCTGCTCTACCATGGGTATGACTGTTAACACTGACAAAGCAAAAGTTATGATTATCAAATCCAAGAAGGTCACTTGCGCTAATTTTATGTATGACAATAATAACTTGGAGGAAGTGTATTCTTACAAGTACCTAGGAATTGATATCCA